>JAQIXW010001481.1:0-19168 GCA_034700685.1 Willowsia buskii | reverse complement strand
CCTTCTCGGGTCACAAGGAACCTGTATACCAAATTTGGTCCAAATCGGTCCAGCGGTTCTCGAGTTTTTGCGTGGACGGACAGACGGACAGACGGACAAACGTAACAATCGCATAACTACGATTCATTGTATTCATCTACGTAATAATGCACTACAGAGCAGGCACAACTTGTGTCTTGTCTTGTCTTGTCACACAAGCCGAAGCTTCGGCGAAGCCCAAGCTAAGATACAGAAACCCAGAAAAGTGGTTGTAGTTGCAAAAATGCCATTTATTTGCCAAAAACTACTATTTTACACACGTCACGTTGGAACTTTTTAATTGGAAGGTAGGATGACGAAATTGGCACGAACGAAAACGACTCCAAAAGTAGAAAAACGGAAAGTGGCTCGAGCAAAGCTCTTCAAAGTCTGTGTTGCCGAATGCGAGAAAGCAAATAAACTTATGTGTGCGTAGGTAATTAAATTACTACATACAACGAACCAAAGCTCGAGTATTTGAATTAAATTGACAGTAGGACGAGTGGAATGAGTGGGAGGAAATTGACGAAGTGATATAACTCTTTCGTACTTTGATGTCTATGAAAATGTCAATCCATGGCATATTATACTATACGCAATGACAATGTAATACACAAACAAGCGAGAAAGTACCTAGTCACTAGTGGAGAGTACCTAAATTCACTTCCAGCGAAGCAGAAGTCCTTCAATTCTTCTCCAGTACCGTTATCTGGCTCAACAAGCACACACCGCATTTCACATATTGAATTTAATGCATGAAAACATTGATTTTAAAAGAAATACTAACACAGTTCATATATTCTTTTTATTAAAAAATAATTAATAAATTCATCATCATATCATAATCATTTTCCGAGTACTAAATTTAGTATATAAAATATGAATACCTAACATAAGTAAAGAAGTAGGACAAACAGGATTGGAATGGGAATGGACTTTGGCATGACAAGCTTTCAATTTTCCATGAACAAAATCAACGGGATCGTATTTCGCATTTTCATCATTGGCTTTTCTTTTTGAGTTGATTCTTCTTACCAGCTTGTCTCCTTAAACACTTTCCGTTTCTGTGCCTGAAACAATAATAATACATACAGAAAAGAATCGAAGAATAAATTTGCTTTGGTTGTTAGTAAACAAAATTGCTGCTTACTTCCATCCTTTCATGAGCTCCTTTTTGTTCGGAAACACAGCTCCACAAGTACGACAGCCATGCATGTTTGGCGAAAAAGACTTGCGGTGACGATCTCGAAGATGTCTGTTCAAGTCACTAAAAAGTAAAAAGGTCGCGTTGCAAATTTCGCAGTCGAATTTTTTGTCTTTCCCCTTTCCAAGATGTCGATATAAAGAGCTTATAAATCTAAAGCTTTCCCCACAAATACAGACAAACCCCAATTTTACAGGAATGGAAAGATCCCTTTCGTGTATTGCTGGTGCCGATGGCGCAGGAAGGGTTGTGCTCCCCTGCTTATTCTTCAGCTGGAGTTCTGAGTTACTACTAACTTGTTTATGACCTTTGCTTGTCCCTCCACAGTGCCGATGTGTCCTCCAAATAAGCTGTTCCAAACTCTGAAGCAGCCTCCTCTTTCTAGCCAGCTCGTGTTTAAGTTCTCGATGAGTTTGCTCCCTCTCTGACATTCGCTTGGAAATCTTTTCCCGTAAAACTCTCAGTTTCCTGTTAGTTGCCTGAATCTTTTGCTGTAGTATTCCACTTTTTAATTTCCTTGAAACTGGCATGAAGTTTGCATTTGTAGTTGATCTCGTGTGAGGTAGCAGTTGAGTGTTTGTAGGGTTTTCAGCAATTGAAATTTCTTCATTGGCTGTTGATCCATTGGTTTCATCTTCTTTTGTCAGGTTCGTGGCAGTTTGGAACATGGCTTCCAAACCTCTGCTTGCAATATTCAGTTTATTGTCCCAAAAGGTGTTTCGAATTCGCAGGTTGCATGCTTGCTCTTGCAACGAGTTTATCTGCGCTTCTTGCTTCCGTATCATCATTTCAGTTTTTGCTTGCTCGGCCTGAGCTGTACACCATTCATCGCTGGCTTGGTTGAGTTCCAGTTGTTTCTGATGAAGCATTTCTTTGTGGATTTTCTCGGAGTTTTTGAGTCGTTTGATTTCCGTGCTCAGGGTTTGGTAATCATGTATAAAACCACCAAGCCCTCGTAGAATGGCTGAAGTGGATGTAGCTGTTGAATTTGTGATGACCTCTGAATTTGGGGATTTGTTTGCTAACGTAGGGTTCATCTTTGTTGTTTTCCTAATGTTGCTGGCTTTTGTGACGCTGAGAATGGGATCTTCCTGTAGCCCAGACTCTGATAGAAAGATAACTTCGTCCATGTCATTGCTGGATGTATTCATCTTATCCTATGAAAAAAGAACCTCGCGTTATTGTAGTTATAAATATAAATGGGTATACTATTTTTGTGGAAACTTTACAAAATTTATTTTGGTAGAAGCAATATTAATTCACACAGGCGAAGCTTTCAATCAGGGATTACTTGGGTTTTTATGTTTAACTCTCCAATAGATTTTCTCTGTTCATAATTTACCTTTAACTAAGATGACCGTAAAATTCATAAGTGAACGATTGCAAAAATATTGTCGATTGATGGACCAAAATGTGTGTTGAGTGGTGATTTGACTTTGTCCCTTCACAAGAAGAAAGATCATGAAGTGGCCGCGGTTTGAGCAGCTTTATTTCTGATTTTCTGCCAAAAATTGGATGAAAGTGATGGAATTCTCTTATTTGTATAAGAAAAGATGTTGTAAACTTGAGTGATCTAGGTCATTAAACTAATAATGTTGTGCATATTAGACTGTACTAATGTTAAGCACGATTAGCTGAATGATTTTCGCTTTTTGCGAGTTACTTTCAACGTTTCAACCAAACTATAACTGTGCAAACAATTAATGTCTTATACAGTTCATTCATGCACAAGAATTTTTTATGAGATGAGTGGAGTTTTTGTTCATCCATCATCATGGAACGAAGTTTTTGAGAACTACGTACCTATACAATTACTAAACTGACATCCCGCCCATTAAATGTATGTATGCATCAAAAATTTACTAATTTCATACTATGCATAGTAAACAACTTACAGTTAACATGTAAGAAGTCATGAATCAAGAGGTAAATGCAAAAAAGATGTCTAGACATGCATTGACCTGTTGTTTGAGTGAATTTATATTTCGTGTATAGTTTAAAAAATATGTAACATAGACATTGACTATTTTGCAAAAATTGTTTCTCTCATATCGCAGATTTAATTTGCATTATTATAGACGTATAACCTCATGCATTTTTCATTTTCAGTAGTAAATAAAGTTTATTGAAACAATAAAATAAAAACAAAACATGTTTTTCTGTACATTGAAAATAATTGAAATTGAAATTATTAACAAACAAACTATAATTTCATAAACCTTTTTGCAATCTCTTTCAATTCAATTTCATAACTGTTCACTAATATGAAATACAACATTGGATTAAATGGCATTATTTTGCGAAGACGAAGCGGATGAGGATGTGTATGAGGAAGACGATGAAAGGTTCCGTTTACTTCGAATTGCTTCCCAGTCCTTGCTCTGATAACTCCCAGACAGCCAACACGTTTGCCCTCTGTGGATCCGCATGAAAATCATAAATATCATACTTGCATTATTAAACTACTCTTTTTAAAATAATTTGCTGAGTAAGAGTAAGAATAAAATTATTCATTACCTGATATCAACATGCCCTTGCCTGTCCTTCTTTGACTTGAAAACTTGTCCACACCTGGAATCAAAAGAATTAATTTGCTTAGTACATTAGTAGTCTCTGGCTTAAGCTTTAAGTTCTATATCGATTATCGATATTATGATTTATCTGATGAATGATCAAGCGAAATGGAACAAAAACATACCTGGAACAACCAACTTCCTGAGTAAATTCCTGCTTGTGTGCGGATTTACGATGCGCTTTTAGCCCCGAAAAATAGTGAAACTTTTTACCGCAACTGCGACAAGAAAACTTTTCATTTTCCATTGTCTTCACTTGATGAACATAGAGTCCCCCAGCCCCAGTGAATTTTGCCCCACACAAACAGACAAAGCCCACCTTGGAAAAATCTTTACCATGCAGGATACTACTACTAAAGTTTTCTCTTTTTATTCCAATTAAAGCATCGTCCTTCCTGCTTTCCGGATGTGTATTCATTTTCAACTCAATTTTTGGCGACGTCCCATACAAAACCCCTTCCGGTTCCAGAACAGGCATTTGCATTGACTCTGATCGCATCCTTGAATGCTTAGCTATTCTGCATGGTAAACTCAATACAGGAGGCTTATTGTCGGAATCTTCTTCAGCATTATCATCACCATCAGTTTTTCTGCGATCCTGTTTTTCCTGCTCATGATGATTCTTCTTCTGGTACTCCAAAATCGCACTTCGTCTTCGCAGCTTGCGAGACAACCTTTTCCTCTGAGACTTGATTTTGCCGATGACCTCTGATTTCCGTTGCTGTCGATTTATTATTAAAACCTCTTTGTTGGGAGACAATGATTGCTGTCCAGATTTTAATGTAATTTCTACTGGTAGTGTGGGAACCTCAAATATTGTGTTGTTTCCAGTGATCACATCTTCTTCATGCCTTGATTCCTCTGTAATGACATTATTCGAGGAAGTTTCCATAAATAATGGAGAATGATAACAAGTATCGCTATCTTCTTGGTTATCTTCTGCGGATGCGTTGTAAAGTGAAGCATCAGCGTCACCCCTGGTAGTAGAAGTTTGCGCAGAGTTGAATCCTCTGTTTTGCATGACGTAATACATGATTCGATCAAACTTCTCAATGACCAATGCCATATGAGCTTTTAGGCTCTCTTCCATCACTTTATATGCTGACAACGCACCTTGACCTTTCCCCGAGGTGACCAATTTGTTTTCCAGGTTTTTTAAAGTTGAGACGAGGTCGTCGTAAGTAAAAAGGCTGGATTCGTCATTCCTCTCAGAAGAGCTTGCTGGGAATGCACTTGGTGGTAGGGTTTCCATTTTTAAGGATTCCGATTCCGCAAACAACGAAACTTTCTGGAGCAAACCGTGAATTCCTTCCTGGATCTCCTGGAATGCATGCGCTTCTCGAGCAACGTAAACCTCCTTCTGAAGTCGTAATTCCAAGACATTCTTCTTGTAGAGCTCAACGTTTTGCTGGAGAGTTCGAATAGTTTCTTCCTGTTCCAAAAGCTTTGTCTGAGTCTCATTTTTGTACTGTTGATATTCTGCTTTGATTTGCTGGCTGTCCCGAAGAATAGTCTGGAGCAGAAAGCTTTGCGAGCTTGTTTGAAGGTTTGTTCGATTCCGGAAAGGGGCAAATGTCGAAGAATTGGCTGCTGTTGCTCCATTCAAAGAAATGGTTCTATTGTTGTGCTGTGAAGAGCTCATGGTGTTCAATGGCGAATTTCCATTTGAGAGGTGACCTTTATTTTGAGAGGCCTGCAATGGAAAAAAACATAAATAATTAATATGTTCATTATTATTATACTGCTTTTGAAATCACTTTTGTGTAAATTAATGACTTGACTAATTTGAATATACATGGCATTTACATGCAAAGCGGAGAAGGTCTCAGAACCCTGAGAAGTTGGAGGGCTCTGGGACTTGCGACACGAAAAACTTGACAGAACTGAGGGCTTTAACATTTTCTTAAAGGCAATCGGTGAGGATGACAAGGACAAGACAGCAACGGGTGTAAGGAGTGTCACCCACTGTTCCACATTCCTAAAAAAAAAGAACAATTTATATCGTATGAATTATTAGAAGCCTGGAATGGTTTCTCTTCCTCCAGTAATCTGATTATCGGCACACTGCAAATTAGCTAATAACAATTACTTGCTGTACAACAATTGAATTTTAATACGAGGGTCAATATTTCTATCAGAACAGAAGAATTATTCAATAATTTTTCGACGAAAAAATAACACTAACCTTCTTCACAGACAACAGAAATAAATTATTGTAACTGATAAAACTGTATAAAATACTGTAATTGCTATATTAAAATCACTAGTTTCAGTAGCAGAATAGCTTATTGATAGTTACTCAACTGACGAGAAATTCAATCAGAGAAAAATCATATGAAATCCTGGTGGCAAGCCCAAATAGTTGTTTGCATTTGCACTTTTTGCACACAACACAGCCCAAAGTTGAAACAAAGTTTGAAAATACGAAATCGAAATTTTCACCAAGTTTCTTCCAAATGCATTTTCTGCTCACTGCACTCCCGCCACAAATTTGAATACAAATTTTCGCTTTTCGTTTGAAGATTTTACGGTTCAGCATGGAGGCTGGTTGTACTACCACTACCACCACCGCACATTGCGATTTGTGGATAGGCGGACGCATTTGAGCTGCGAAGGTCAAGGGTGCATTTATAAATCCAGTTGAAAATTTGCTCGCGTGCATTTTGGGAGCAAAGCTACTACCAGCATTTTTATGAATTCGCAAGAAAATGTCAAAATGTCGCATGTTGTTTCATGCCTTCTTTGGATATACTGTTTTTAGATCAGCGTGTCAAGGTCAATTTGACGGGAAATTAGATTTTTTGTAGAACAGAGGCAAACGCGTCAACTGTCAATTAATTAATGAATGGCTGATGAAGTGTAATTATTTGCAATTTTGTATAGAGTATTTTTATAATACAATGTCAACAAAGGTTGAAACAATACAATAATTGCTTGCGTGTAAATTATTATTTTGAGCTCTATAATTATGTGTCATTCGTAATCCACAGTGTTTAGGTACTCTTATTTTAAGGAATGCATTATGAGAAATGCACACAGGGAAGCTCTATTTTACTTAATAATGATATGATGGATTTTTGTTGATCTTAATTATTATTAAATCATATTAATAATAATCTCTAGTATGTCTGATAGGTTTTTTATGTGATGACATTGGTGCTTGATTAGCTTCCAATAAGCTAGGGAGACTTTATATAGATTTTTTTTACTGCATACCTATACATTATGTATCTCTGAAATCTAGTTAGCTGTTCATTGACAATTTACAATTTACATTTAGGAAATGGAAAATATCTCACCTTTTTCATAAGAATAAGATTTCTGTATGAAATACTCATTCATTCATTATCTAAAAGTACCCGAAACGATTCATATTTTTTATTGTTTACAAGCTCATATATATTATCGCATAATATTTCGCATTTGTAGACCTAAACCTTCGATCGAGCTGAGCTGAGCTGGAATTTCGTTTCGCATGCCAATTAAGATGCATTATCATGTTATATAATTATTACGTAGGTATGTATGCGGTGGCGTAGATGTGAATGGCGACATAAGCCTGGGGAGGGTAAGGCTAAACAGTCAACATCAATGCTTTAAAATTAAACGTGTCCTATTCCTATGGAAGAATTTCGTAAATTCGTCATTTTAGTGTTATTTCTGCAATTCATTGTTGCAAAATCAAATGCGTATTTGGTAAGTTCAAAGTTTTAATATAATGCCTGGGATAATACCCACCAACCTACTCATCTTCCTCCTCTTTTTTCTTGACTATTGCTTCTTCTCATTAATGGGAAGGTAGAAATGGATTGCCAATCGTTAGCATGTCTCTTACAAAGTTACAGTATACCATTAAAATCTTGAAAACTTTATTCTATGTCGCTTTCCTATGGACCGTGGCACTACAAGGATATCGCTTCCTGCAGTTTTTCTTTTTTGACGATGATGAAGACGCCAGTCTTACCCTTTGGAAATTTCTTCTTAAGACTCTGAGAAAACTGGTTGGGATATTTTTGTATCTATCCTTTTTACTGCTTGCAGTAGCACTACTTGTTTCAGAGTGAGTTGATGTACAAAAATTTATGCAAACTTTTACAATTATTAATTTTACTATACTTCCATTTTACTGGATAACTACCTCTTACGTTAGCTTATCCGCGGAATCTGACGAAACACTTGAAAACAGAGGGCCAACTGCAATTCATCGACGTAAACTTTTAACTGGGTTTTTGAAAGAGACTGGAACGCAAACTTATTCTGTCATTGATACATATACACGTGCTACCGTTACTGTCGATGAGTCAGTTTATACTTCAAACCATTCATCAAGTATTAGAAATCATGTAGGTGTCAATACTGGAGCGATTGAAATAATCAACCTTGGAACGACGAGAACCTGGCATGATTTTATAAATCAAACATTTTCCATGCAAGATTTCGGTCTTTCCGGTGGTGTGTCAAGCTTGGAGTTGCCCTTTGGCTGTGATAAATTTGTGGTTGAGTCTGACTCTACACTCGTAACATTTGAAGATCTTGAAGGAATTGAAAAGCTCAAAAATATACTTAACGAATGTGTAATAAAACCGTTCATTTCCCATCCAAACACGTCAGTTGAAGCCCCTCGTGGAATAATGCTTATTGGAGGAAGAGGGTCCGGAAAGACTTGCATTTCAAAAGGAATTGTACGTGAATTACGAGAAAAAACAAAAGGAGATGTGAAATTTTACAAAGTGGACGTGTCAAAATGCTTTGGCTACTTTGTCAGTGCTGGAATAACCATTCGCGATGTATTTCAAGATGCCCTGGAACACAGTAGCTTATCCGTGATTTTATTTGAGAATATTGACAAAATGTATGCAAAGTCAGTTCCTATATTCTTATCAGACATGAGTGCTATTCCACCTGGGAAAATGCTCGTGATTGCGACTGCTAGAAAAAGAGAAGAACTGGACGAAAGACTAGTCCAGATTCATGAGCTTGGGCAATTCGATTACGCATTTGAAATTGAGCTGCCAAGCTTTCAGGAACGTGTTGAAATTCTGAGGAGCCATTTTAGCAAGAAATTTTGCCCAGTTCTACCACAGCACATTTTGGACTTGGCTAAAACTACTGTTTCATTTAATGCTGGAGAACTGGAAAGACTAGCTTCGCTGATAAACATGAAAGCAATTAAAAGCTACACCCGACCAGTAGTTGCGACGAATACGATTACGAATACCTATTGTGTTTTCAATCACAGAAGAAGTACAAAAAAGTTCCAGACATCTGAGACAAGCCAAAAACGAAAAGTGAGTAAAGGGCATTTTTCTGTGGAAATAATTGTTGATATAAAAAAGCCAACTGAACGTTTGAATCTCTTCTAATAGATTCTTCCCAGGGGACATCTTCGTAGAAAGAAGAAGATAAAACAATCGTCAAGTAAAGTTAGCGGTAGTACATCAAGTGTGAATGACAATTTTAATTATGATTCAGATTCAGAGGATCTGATATCCCAAGTACTACACTGGGCATTTGAGAGTAAATATTAAATAAATAAAATTATCTACAATACAAATTTTGAATCATTTTTTTTGTCAGAAAAGTTCTCAAAAATAGCACACGCATATTATTATGTCATTATGCCTTTGTGAGGTAGCTATACTTTGATGAGCAAGAAGATAATCAAGTCGGGAAACCGTCACTCACGCACACTTACGACGTGTCCTTCCCATTTGATGAGAAAAAATTCCATCGGAAGCCTTAACTGTGTGACAAATTCAATGAAATTTACAGTAAATAAGTCTATTATGAGGGATGCCGAGTGGTTGGTGTTATTTGCATTGCGTAATTAATTTTTTATTTCAAATTTAAATTTGTAAAAGGAAATCAGAGACAGCCATCATTTAAAGTGTATACATCAAATAACATCCTTCCTTCCGTCCTGTTTGCTTTCCTGCGAGAAGTTTGTCCTTTGTCAATTAATATCCTTTGTTTACAAACTTTGAAAAACTAATAATAAGCAATGGTGATTTGTAAACAATGAGACACATTTATGCATTATTACGACTACTTTGTTAAACTGGACTCTACAACTGCACTAAAACTTGTGTGTATACACAATTAGACATTTTCTAGCAAAAAAGTAAAAGAATACTTGAGAGGAAACGATACATGTAACGGTAATGAAAAGAAAATTGGCATGATTTGTAATTCGTCACATTATCTTCCCTCTTCATCCCTTCTTTAGTCTACACTTTTATTGAGAGTAAACTTCTGGCCACAGGAAAATTATTCTGCGTATACACATCCTTAAGATAATCATCATTTGTGGTGTGGTATGGTATGATGCTTGTGCATGTCCCAATATAACTGTCTATTTTGTCGTATAATTATTGTCACATAATATATCAAGTTGACGACATTATGCAACTCTTATGTGCATAAAAAATTGTAATAGCTTATTCTTAATTAGAATCCCTTATCTAAATACTGTATAGATGCATATGTTGCTGTTTGTGTATATTATGACGTAGTGAAACGTTATGCCTGATAGTTTTACTCTACTGTAAATATTATTGGTCCTTTGTCACTTTATAAAACAATACTGCTGAATAACGAATTAGGTATTCTTACTTGTAGTAAAAACTGGTGAGCACTAAATACAAAATATAAATTGGTAATGCACCAATCCTGCACTTTGTAAGATGCATATCACACTTTTTCTGAAATTTAAGAAATAATTGCCAAACATTTTTTATTTGTCTTAATTTTCGACAACGACTAATAATTACCCAACACACAAAGATATATCACAGATTAGTGGAACATATAACATGCAGGTATCCCAACTTTTAAAACTAGCGTCCCGAGGGAGGGGGCTCCAAAGTTTTATGCCTTCATCAAAAAAATGTTTTTGGTTAAAACGAAATTGAAACATAAAATGCATAAATATTGTGTGTGTACATCTCATTTTTTAAAAAGACAACTACTACGCACTACGCAGACGACAATCGCAACAGGGGTTTCTATTTTTTGCAACAAAGGAAGACATTCGTTGTTAGACATTGAAAACAAGATGTGTGTACAGCGCATATAACAATAGAATGGAAACAAATGAAACCATAGCCCATGTGTGTGATAATGAGATTTATCATGGTTGCATTGCACACCGTACCATTTGGGATGCAACATGGTTTATGAGATTGGGTGCAAAATACTTATGCGCGCCTATTAAGTAGCATTATGATATCTTTAAAAAATGTTTACTACAATTTCCCATAAATTTTTGTCTTGATTTGAGCTAAACCGTAATAACATTGCTTTTACATCTTGCATTGCATTAATTACACCGATATAACAACATGGGCACTACAATAGTGCATCGATACCGACTTTTTTTGTGAAAGAAGCGAACACGCTTTTGTCTTGTCGTTAGTCTTAAAGAGCAACATTAATTTACTCGTGTACTAATGAGCTTTAAAGATTTATAAGACATATTAATTTAAATTTAAGAGGCATACAGGCTTGATTTTAAGGTTTTCCATTATGCTATCTCATTGCCGACTCATAATAATATGTAACAAGCAGTTCTGTTCTACACTTTTAGTGTGTTTGCATCACCTGCAGGAATGCCTGTATGAGGGGGAAAATGAGAGTATTTTTTTGGAAACTTGATTGTCCCTTTTAATTACATTTTTATCACTCACGTAAATATGACAGCAGAGCATGCACTCATCTGCTTAAAAAAGTAAATGCTTATGATATACGTAATAGGCTTTGAACAATTTACATGATTATATTATGAAATGTTTTATGTACCTAAAAATGTTATTATGATTATGTGTGCATGGTGTCATTCAAACTCCGAGTAGAATTAGATGTTTTGCACCCAATTAATACTCTCTGGATTGATTAAAGTGAATTCACGACCAGTATGACAATTCATTAAGTATGCGATTGCAAAAGTGTAGGAGATTTTTAAATTAAATATTGGTTTTACAAAGTTGCGCATTCACCTGAGCACAATTTTTTATATCATACGTCTATGTTTGAGCACCTAAAGTTGTAATTAAATTTGAAGGTGCTGATGCTGAAATACCATAAAAAGCAACTGAATTATTTCTCTACGCTTTATTGTCTGCCTACATCTCTCTTGAATTATCTTTCTCACATCATCGTATCTAAATTAGTAAAAGGCTTAAACACTTCCACAACCACCGCACGCGTCATGTAATATTGACATTGCATATTATTATTATGAATTTACGTACTTGTGACTCCTTTCTTGTACAAAAAAGTCTGCAGATTTAGGAATGCACTTTGCTGCATTCTTCTGGTGATCTAGTACATGATTCGTTTGCATCTCACCAAAAACCTTCGTTGCACATTGTTTGTCGTGTAACTAACGACGTGCATCATGGTGCCATAAACAAACAAAACAAGGGGAGTCATTCACATTAAAAAGCCTCACACATTCATCTCGTCATAGCACGTTCCTCAAAATTCTCCCTTTTATTATTATCCCTGGTATAGGTCTATATCACTGTATATTATGCTTTTCTTATAAAAAGGCTCACATTATTGTATAAAGACATTTCTCATTCGCAACGGTGAACGTGCTGCTCCATTCAATGAGTTTAGATCATCGGTTACTTAAAGTAATGCCTTTGACTCGGGCGACTATGACATTAAAAATAAATAATAACATCATTCGCTTTAATAACCCTACCAGACAAAGAAAAAAGTCCAAGATTAAGCAGTTTTTTTTTACAAGCTTCTATTTGATTACAGTGGTCATACAATGATGAGTTATAATATTGGCTTTAAAATAACGAGCCATGCAGGCTTTTAATGTATGCGGCACGTTTGTCCACAAAACATACGTGGGTGCATTTTTTTATGGTGGCTTGCGGGATCATGATCCACACACACCGAATCAAAGTGTAATTGAGACGTTATCACTATTCATATTACCCATATATACTTCAGCGTTTGTCAATTATCAATTTCATCAAAACGTCTATAAGTCAAATATAATCATCTTGAGAGTATTTACGATTAGTTCATTTTTCTTCATTTTTTTCAGATTTGGCCCTCAAATGAAATTGAAAAATATTTTGTATGTGCATACCTGAAGCAATTTTTTATTCAAAGGTGATTTAGTGCATGCATTTGCATATATAGCTTTTGATGCAATATCAACGACAATTTGATTGACCCAGAGATTTTGATGCATATAATAATTACTTTTTTCTATTGCCATTTTTCCCTTTAGTTGAGTTGCGGCTTTTTTGGTCTTTTTTTATCTGTGAACTCATCAAGTAGCAGAATTAAGTATGAAATCAATATCAGTAAAGTCTGCCCAGAGATTATTGATCACAAGTTATCATCATCATCATCGATTCAAATTGATTGAAGATCGAATGAATTTTTTAGAGAGGGAAATTGGTTTTACTCTGTGCACAAGCTTTATTTTAGTAAAATGGTCAGGCAAACCACGACAAGAAAAATAATACATAATACTGGTAGAATACACAGCAAAAGTAATGCAATGCAATAAAAAAAAGTAAACGAAGGTCGAGAAGACTTGTTGGCAATTTGAAAGAATGAAATTGAGGAACGTGCTCTCAAACCGACATTGCGGTGTTGACTGTCCTTAGAGCGATGGAACTATTTACTCCTTTCGGCGAGCCATTTTGTGGTGTCGTCGGCTGAAAGAAAGCAAGCAGGAATTTATGCTCTTTGTATCTCATATGTCTTCTTTTATTGCCCAGAGACTGATATTTCTGATCTGATGATTACATATTTGCATTGTTTCTCTAAAGCTTTAACTTGAGTCTTAAGGATGACATGGTCATCGGTTAGACTTGATTTCAGGCTAATTATCAAATGGATTCCAAATTTCATACAAACCTTTGATTACATTATTGGTCAGGATCATAATATTTCTCCCAATCAATTGCAATGCACACGACTACATTGAGTACCCCGAGGCAAAATTAGTATTGTTGATATTTTCACGCATTTCGATATTGTTGTTAGTATCGGGATAATCTCTTTTCGTAACTAGAGCATATTTTGAGCATGAATAAGATTTGAACACGTGCTATCACTTATTTGGCATCTAAACGGCTAATCATGAATGAAAAAATCTTTGTATTTTTTTATTGTTTCATCATTCCTCATGGGTTTGGTTGGTACGGTGCATAGACATTTTCCGATAACTATTGGCTGCACCTTGCTTGCTCTCTTTTGTTAAACAACTCGTGTGACACTTTGAACACAAATCTGTCCAAAAATTATATCCATCATGATATGGATTATGGATAGTTTATAAATTAAGTCAGTATTAGCCAACTGGTACACAGAGTGTGACATGTTTTACACTTGTTTAAATGTTGACAAACGACATTGTACCAACAGTTTTTTTTTACAATCATTGTTTTATTCCTCACTTTCAACTTTGCAAAGTTTCAACTGCGGGGAATTATGGAAAAATGGCTAATACATTAAATTGAATTGAGTAGATATGAATGGAGGATAAAACTCGACATTTCAGCGTGAACTGATAGGGCGAGTCACTCTCACACTCAATTCTATTCTTTTTTCTCTTTTCATTGACATCCACTTACGCATAATATATGTATGTAGGCTACTGAAAGCCACACGTAAAGTTCGTGAAATAATCATCAAAATTATCATAATAAAAATAAGACAAAGCTTACACGCCTTAAGTCCTAGCCCTCGTATAATTTAGAACTGTGTGTGCAACTGCTATGATGGGAAAATGGGAAACAATTTGAAGTCAGCTAACGTATGGAATTTTATGTCCTTTTTGGCTCTTGAAATTAAAAAGTAGTTTTGTTAGAATTCCTTGTAAGTTATGATGAAAGAAGTTTAGATTAATTTCATATTCGGCTTTAGTCAACCAAACGCATAGACTTCACATCAATTAAACGTAGTTAGGTTGGCTGAGTCAATGATGAACGTTGAGTGATTCGTCATTGATTACTTTGCCATAATATTCATATCTTTGATTGTCCATATTATAGTCCATAATATGCGAAAATATACATGTGTAAATGGTATTCGAATCTATTGCTTTTTTATCATATCAAATCCATAAAGATATATATATTTTTTATGATCTTTCCTTAATACTTCATTGTTTTAAGGTAAGTAGTTGTGGAAGTAGAAAAAAAATCTACCTTCGACAAAAATACTACAGGAATTTATTGCTGCGCGTTGTTGGACAAGGTATGAGTAATTTACACTTTGGACTACCGCTAAGAAGAACCACTCATTGTGTTAACAAACGGTACAAAAAAATGTTAACGATTTATATTATGAGTAAATTAAAATTTATAGCATGTGAACTCCATCATGCAAATTTACCTACATAAAATATCTATCATCATGTGGTAGTCGTGTAACTAGCATACACATTATTATGGTGACTAATGGGAAATGTCTATTATTATGGAGGGGGCGGAGGTGCGTCTGTTCTTCTGAGCATTAAATTAAAACAGAATGGAGCTCAACCTAGATTACTTGTGAATGATCATACTCAAATAGTACTTAAAATGCAACCAGGAAATCTTGTTTTATTTTCCTCCAGTGCATAAGTGGTACACATAAGCAGTAAAACTTTTAAGCATGACATATCCGCGCAATAGTCCGACAGAGAAGACTCTATTGGTTTTTGAGGGTCTTTTGTGGTTCCCTCCTTGACAAGACCTTGTTCTTTAATTTGAATGAATGGACTCAATTATTGACGATTAAGTCGTTTACCGTTGTCGTCGTCGTGAGTCATGTCTTCTGATATACTTTTAAAGTCGGAAACAAAGACTAATTTTAAAGCTACAGTCAGGTTTTCTTTAAGGCACAACATGTTATATTGCATAATAACAACTACAACTATGTAACGTTTTTTTCCCTCTTTTCCTTCCTTCACCGGAACTCACAAAAGACAAACTTATAATCTATTTTTTTTGTCCACAACATAACAAAACGCAACAATGAATATCTGAGACACAAAAGATGTTTTTTGTGAAACAATTAATCCTGAAGGAAAGCAAAAGTGCATGCACATGCCTCTGAGGATATTATTAAAATTCACAAAGATATTTTACTACCACATTCCCCACATCACGATAATTGCTCATGTCCGCAACTGTGTTAAGGTTAAGGCATGTTATATTAAACCATCATATCGTCATCATATCAAATTATTACTACTGCCACCATCGTCGTCGTATGAATTCTTCTCTTCCATGTGCTTTTGCACGCCTTGTTTTCGTGTTTATATTTCAGATAGAACAATGCAAAAAAATCTGCGATGCATTTTACCATAATAGCAAAATATAGCACTATAGAGAGAGAGAGAGAGCCACGCCATGAAGAACGGTTCACACTTTAAGCCCTTAAGAATGAAAATAAAAGTAACGCACATTGCATTTGCAGCTAAACAAACGAACGACATTCTATATACGTTAATGTTGTTATTATTGCTAATTCTCAGGTAAACTTGGACTTGATGTTAAAGACGCACCACATATATATTATTATTATGTACCTACGTGCACACCCATGTACCTAGATGCACAATTGCTTGTGTGAGAAAAAAAAGAGTTGAGTTAAAAATTGAAATTGCTGCTATGATGGCAGTGGAATTCCATTGATATTTGAAATACCAACATAACACAGACACCATACTTGTTAAGTCTGCTATCGTTAGTTAGTTAGTTAATGAGTTTAGATGCTTATATCACATATCACGTACATATATGGCAGTAGTGGTAAATCCGCTTTGTTTGAAAAATTTATTGATGTTTTCATCACTTAATACGCAGACTGCTGTATATTATATAGGTATCCAAGAAGAATGAGTAACACCATTACTCACCATCTTTTAAAGTTTGCCACGTTATGATTTAACTTTTTCCTATATTATTATAGTGAGTCTAATTTATGAATTAGTAATATTAGTATGCATATAGGCTATTGTAGTATTTCTCTAGTGCTCTTCTCTGCGAAATGGCTTGGTACATTTTTTTTCATGAATAAGAATTTTTGCAGTGTTGCGCGCTCAAATAGTTTACTACACGTAATATTATTTTTATATTGTTACGTATATTTTTTTTCAACACGCTTGTTGATATGAGAAGAAGGCTGAAGGAATGGGGATCACTCTTGTTACTGATGATGTTGATGGTAACAATGAGTACCAATAAGTGCACAGGTGTACAGGGTCACCGGTTAGTTCTCAGCCGTGCCTCTTATATAAAGCAGACTCCCCTACCCTTTCCAGTATCAGTAGCAAGTATCCTCTTGGACGCATCACACACTTTGGAAAATTAATTTTGTATTTGGAATATAGAATCGAAAATCTGAAAACTCATCATGAACGCTCTTCAGGTAAGAAACTTTACAAACATTACTTTCATAGTATAAGTGGACGTTTTACTAAGCGTATCTTTGGAATTCGGAATAAAAGCGATCAGTGTTTCCAATTTTCAATCGATAAAAATGTGATCTATAGTGTTTACAAGAAGTACGCAGTAGCGCAGTGTTCTGAATGGCTGGAAATGCCTGAGATTTAATTTACCTGTGAAACGGTTGAGAAGACATTTTTTTTGCCCTTAGTCCGTGTTACATAAAAGCTATAGGTAAATTGATTTGGATTTGGTTTGAGGAAGTGCTCGTGAACCGCTGGTGTGGAACGCGACAAAGTGTGTCTAATTTGGATCGAAAACATGTTCGATGTATACTTTGTTCTTCGTGGTTTCTCTTGTACTCCAAATCTTGATTAATTTACAAAATTGTCAATGTCAGGGTTTCCGTTTCGTTTCATGTCATCACAAGTCAGTACAAATGAAGTATAAAAAAGTCCTCTTTTCGTGATTGTGGCAAAATTTGAGCAATGTAAAGCGTAGCGCTCTAGAATTTTACAGCTTTTTTGCATATCATTCAACTCTTCGCTTCTCTCAAGTCTTTCGTTCCCCATTCTCCTTCCTGAATTTTGTTCTGCATCAATTTTCTCAGAGTATAACTATTAGAATCTCTTGCTTATCATTATCGTCCATCGCGTTCTTCAATCTTCGTAACATGATAAATGAAAACAAAAGAATCTCAACAGCTACAAACAACAACTATCGCACGCCAAAGTGCTTTACAAAGTGATACAAAATGCAAATCGCTCTCCGATAATTTCTCACAACATTTTTTTCACACACTTATTGACTTGTTATTTTGTCTGCTCCAATGAACAGGTTATCTCTGTGGCTTTGGCCTTCGTCGCTGCAGTCAGTGCCATTCCTGGAGCTCCCCTTGGACACGGAGTGTATGCTGCGGACTACTATGCTTATCCAAAGTACAGTTATTCCTACGGAGTTAAGGATGCTTTGACTGGTGAGAATAATAATAATAGTAATAATAATAAGTCACTTTTGTCCAACATAATTTCTATCAGCCTGTATCATAACATGACTTATGATATGAAATACATACTACATCAATTCAATTCAACTTGATTAGTCAATTTTACAACTTATTAATTTTTTTACAATTAGTTTCTGTTTACATTTAGCATTTTGCTTTGCGCCTATCTAACATGAATGTTTGTACCTTCTTTTTAAACTGTGGAAATCTCTCTATTTTTATTATTTCCTCAGGTGATGCCAAATCTGCACATGAAACAAGGGATGGCGGGATTGTCAAGGGTAGTTACTCCCTTGTTCAACCTGGTAAGCTAATATCTTGCTTATCATGCAAAGGTCCTAGTCATGCTGTTAGCAAAATTTTAACGCTTCTCGTCTTTCTCTTCTCCCTTCAGATGGAGTGCTTAGAACCGTTAATTACGTAGCAGACCCTATTCACGGATTCCAGGTAGTAAAAATACGAAACTTTTCATTAATTTTTAGCCCTACATGTTCACAGCGTGTAATCATGTAATATTTGCGTCTTGTCATTTTTTAATTGCTCCTTGTTTTGCAACCTTGCATCACACACAGAGCTTTTCGTTTATTTCACGTGGTGAACTTTGCTAGTTTTTTATGAGTTTGTTTCATGATTGAAATGCTTACATGTGCAATCTACATCACATTAGAGCAAAACAAGAGTTTTGTCTCTGGTGCAAGCTTATAGCTCATTATTATCACCATTATCATCATCAATGTCGTCGTTGAACAATGTTTTATGGTTATTTTTTTTATTTTTGAATTACCTAGGCTCAGGTGATCAATTCTGCACCAGGTAAGCCCAGAGCCCTTTCCTTTCTTCTTCTTTTTTGCATACAAGAGATTTTTTGTCCCCCAACGATCCAACCCATGAAAATGTAAAATATTTCCAACTTTTTATCCAACCCATGAACTTTTCATTTTTTTCTCAATCACAT
>JAQIXW010001480.1:0-19168 GCA_034700685.1 Willowsia buskii | reverse complement strand
ATGTATCATGTTGTAAAAAGTAAATGCACATTACCTACTTTACTGTTTCATTTGCTATTGTGGGTGAACCCAATCAAACATCCAAAAATGCGTATTTACAAATTTGCAACACACTATGTGGTTTTACCTTTCAGTTTACGTCGTTTCATGATTGATTAAACTTAATACTTTAATTGCTAATGATAAATCATAAATATAGGTGCAAATATTGATTCTAGCATACTAGATCATCACTACTAGATAATTATCAAATTAGTCATACTATACAAGAATCCAAGGGACAATGCTATATACGTGACGGACTGTTTCATCTCTCTAAAATTATTGAATGACACCCCACCATTTTTAGATTCGTCGAGCTCGGAGCCCCTCTTATGTGGATTATTGGATCTAGCTGAGCCTGACGAGAGCTTATCAGTTTTTGGAATTTCATTTCCCTTTGTCGTTGGCCTTGGAGGAGTTTGCATTGTGCCCTCCTGTGATCCATACTTTGAGGGCCGGGGTTGATCTAATTGGAAATGGGTGCTCTGCGACAATTCTCCTGCACTACTCGACTCTGCCGAATCAAGTAATTCGGGGCTGACTATCGGTCCTTTATTAGTCACCCTCCAGGAGGACTGATCAATTCCTGGACATTCTGTCTCACGGAACGTGCTGTGAAAGTGCAAAGAAAGAAAAGCATAAGTTTTTATACCAAAATAATAACGTTCTCTTCTTTCTTCATATCATGACAAATATATGCTGCTTTATCTTCTGAAAGACACAACTTTTAACAACAACATGTAAATAAAGAAAAGTCTTACTGGGCACTACTCTTCCAAGGTTCATAAACGAGTAAATCACCCGGCATGCAAGACAATTTTACGATATGGTTATGCCCCCTAATATTGTTGAATTACAGATTGTTTTATATGGACGCTATCAACTTGTCCATTTTATTCAACAAATAATATGCTTTCTTGACACGTCACGCAAAACAAAAGTTTTGTATGTTTTTTGGAAAGGCATAATTTCAAACAAACATAAATAAACAGCAATGAAGCTTGATCATAAATATTAAAATATAAAGGAAATTATCTTGATGACTGTTTTCAAGGTAAACGGTTCCTATTTAGATGTCATGAACAAAGTTTTCCTATTAGTTTCAACGAACCTTAAAGAGGCACACTGCTGGGATACGATACTGAGGGACTTGTCAAGAGTTGACAGAGCCAAGGTTGTCGCATTCAAACCAGCTTCCACCGACGACTTGTATCTTCCTGAAGACGAGCCAGAATTGGAATTATACTGAGTCACCCTTGAATCGCATTTCTCCGGCGTTTTTTGTGATATGCAGGTTCTAAACTTTGCCCGAGCACTATAGAATAATATATATTTGAAATCGGAACATTATGGATCATTGGTTAAGAGTATGTAATCAGTGAGGGAAGATAACTGTGAAAAATTTATGAAAATTGCGTGCTGATGGTTTCCAGCGTGCTCATGTCATAAAACTTTGACGCATTTTTGGTAGTTTGTCAACCGAAAAGAAAGTTTAATAGTCACATGATATGTCTTCATGTTTTTGTCACAATTTGCCAATTTCTTGGTGACAGACCGACAGACGGGGTCTTTAAGCTAACTTCAGTGTTTAAAAAGAAAATTGTCCATAAAACCAATTCTGAATGAAAACTATGCATAGTGTAAAAAGCTAAGGAAGTGACCATATATCCATTCAGGTTGGAAATGGTGTCATTAAAAATTTAGGATACTGATACTACATGGCAGTTTTGTGTGCATGCATACATAAAAGTGTCGTATGGATATGAAGAACCGTTAACAGCTCAATCGGTTTGTCCCGTACACATGCAAGCGTGCGCTTATCAAAGCAAAACAGAACACGTTTTCCCATTAAACATGACGCATCCATTTGTCTGCGACGGTGTTACTGTTACAAAAGTTGTTTTTGTGAACAAAAACGAAAGCAATAATTGGATTGGGGTGACATGACATGCTTTTCTGGTGATCGCCAGCTCATACTACATTCACCAAACTCACAGATTGACAATGACAAACTTCAATATATTTCTCGTTGGGTGTTTTCGTAGAAAAGATTGGAGTAAAAGCAGAATAGAAAATATTGTCAGACAAATTGCTAGGTGTATGTATATTATATATAGCATGCTATTAATTTGGGGTTTGGAAGAGGTAAAGCAAAGACGAGTGTACACAAATGCGTTTTTTACTTTCTCTTTCACTGGTGAAACCACTTACAAATAAGCTGTTGTCGAAATGCGTGCATATATTGTGTTTTATTGAGAGTACCGACAAGAAACCATGCATATTTAAGAGAGGGTGATGTCCTATCAAGTGGATACAAATGACAAGATGATTACATATTATTATAAACCAGGAAACACTTTGAAGTATTTGAAGCGTTTTCTATTAGTATGAAAAAAAGGTGAATAGGTGAGGACATTAATTTATTTATCAGAAAGCAAAAGAGCATTTCCGGAGTGCTCAATATTAATATTTCATTGATGACAAAGCAGAAAACGTGCGAATATCGTCAGCTCAGTCTATTTTTCGGTCAGGTGCTTCTGAAGAGTGCATTACTTGATTATGTTGATATAGTCTAATTTAGTTGATTGCGAGAGTGCGTTCAACTGATGGAGAAAAAGATAGGAAGACACTCTTACCAGCATATTTGCTTGATATTTGCGGATCCACCGGAAACCAAATCGATCAAATATCGATACTGATTTCCACAATAATTTCCTTGGGTTGAGATCTTTTTGACACACTGGAAGAATTTGTCATTATTGTAATAGATTATTCATGCAAACACGATTACCAACGATTAAAAAAACTACTACTTGATTATTTATTCGTATAGACTTACGGGGGCATGATGCAGGTACGCTGCATGTACGGGAAAAGCACAATAGAAAAGTAAAATTTCATAATTATTATGCTATAAACAAAGACGAGAAAAGCTTCCTAATTTTTTATAAAAATCTTGTAGTTTACCTTTTTGGTAATCTTGGTCTTGACACAGTGTGGACATGGACACACTCGGGTCTTTGAAAGCCTTGTCGAATTCTGTTTTCTGTTGTCTTGTCATGCAACGACTGGTGTAGCCTCTTATACACGATGCCAAATTATTCCATAAACTGGAGATGGAAAACGTTACTTGCATTATACTCTATTACATGATCATCTTATTTGTATTATTTTGATAAAGCTTATCTCTTCATGTTATCATACTTGCAGACTTTCTCCACGGCTTTTGGATTGTCGGGGACCACCAGTTCAGGATCTTTGTAAAGCGGCTCTGCGTTATCAGCACATTTCTTCAATTGCTCATCACTGCATGTTTCAGGAGCCGGTATTAAAGCTCCATCTCCCTCCCACCCTACAATGTTTATTGGGAAAACAAAATTAGACATAAACAATGGGTCTGAGTTTTTGAAAATAAAGGCAATGTCTTGAATTTCATTGTGCTGTTTGCTGTATATTATGCTTTATTTTATAAATAGGCTACCAACATTTTGAATGGCCAAAATACGTCCTGATATGTGCATGTGAAAAAAGACTTTTACGCTTCGCTGCTTTAAAGCTCATTGACCAAGTAATTAGAATAACATGACATGATACGATCACTCTTTTCAATCTTGATTGAAAGTGTTTTGGTCTTGATATGTCTGCCAACGTTTGCGTGCAGTGCACCAGAAAACGGAAAATGGCCTAAATTGAGGTTAAATAGCCATCACCGCGAGTGGTACGGTACGTAAGAAATAAACCTTTCTCTTACAATCCAGGAAACGCTAGAAGTGTAAGTGTAGGTAGTTGAGCTGTGCAATAATGCAGCTCACAGCAGGGTGGTTGGTTGTAGGATTGTATGACATGATGTAATTACATTTTGATATGTAAGCCTATTAATTTTCAAACTCCAATGATAAATCATCAATTGCAAATACTAACAGAGATGATTACAGGATGGCATTTGGCATTATAATGTGATCATTGCTTATACAAATACAATCTTGCATTTACGTCATCTCATACTATATTATTCAGGAATATGTGATTGTAAGATTTCAGGTTATTTTTTTGCAGAGGGTACAGAAAATGAGAACAAAATTGTCTTCAAAGACAACGAGTATCGCAACAAAAACACGCAAATATGAAGAACAAACATGTATTTTTGTTTGTATGGATTCAACTTGAGTTTCTGCAATCCTATCGTTTTAGCTTCTCTGAAGAAAAGAATTCCATCATCATCATTAATTAACGGATTTTACATAGGTAATTAGTCTGATCAAGCACATCAAGTGCAGCGGAAACAAGGCTCAAACGGGTTAACGCTTGTCACTGCCTTTTATCCTTTGTTCTGCGTAATATGAACTGTACTAATTAAAGCATTGTAATAATTTTGCTGAACACTTAAGTAAAGAATGCCTGATATAGAAAACTGTTGTAAAGCAAAAAGAAGCATAGGAAAAAGTACTGAACCATGTATAATAATCAACTATGAAACATCAAGGTGAATAGCAAGGACGTTTTAGACGAGATCGCTTATAAAGCTTTCACTACGCAATGGAAATCAAAAAGTATATTGGAGTTAAAAGACCATGAGTGGCTGTAGTCTATATGGACGTTTGAAGGTTCCTTCACTAAATACTTATCAAGGAGGCTAAAGATATATTTAAATACTAAATTCATTGTTCTTTGCATAATATGCTTGTAAGAATTTAATATTAAGATTTCATTAACGGCTTCTAGAACCTATTGCTTTTGCTGATTTTTTACTAATTAAACAGTTTTGTTTCAAAAGACCAAGCAATGTGTGTAACGGGAGCAGTTATGTACACGCATTACAAACCATGTTTACAACATAATATATGCCGTTGTAGTTAGCGGTATCAGTGTTTCATGAAATTTAGTGTCCCACCCGACCTTGCAATTGCAAAATAGCCGACTGACATTAGTTGAGGAATTAAAGTTAGCAAGCTAAATGAAAATCAGATAAAATCTAATAGTAGCACAATAGTGTAAAGGACTATAATAGGTACTGATGGCACTGAATTTGCCATATCTTATGGTTGCAAGTAGCAACTTCATAGCTATCCGTATTATTGTACTGACGTCAAGTAAAGTACAATGACTTCAATGCTTTGCGCCTAAGTATGTAGGTGCATACACGCTTGAGCTAAATTCAACTGCACTCATATTTGTGCATCTCAGTGTCAATTTCTGTAATGATCATTAATATCATCATGAGTAATGTGGCACACTGACAATGAGGATAAAATTATATGTAGTTCTCTCTCAGTGAGCATAAAATAATTTTAGCCAAGAGTGAGTGACGCGTTTGGCGGTATGTATTTTAGAACAAATAGTTGGCATTTGTGAAGAGCATATATTTGATATTATCAACCTGCATCTTAACTTTACGCATTTTGCAGCGTTACGCAACATGAACTTCTTAGCCTACATCAAAGAAGATCTTCAAAAACTACCATAATTCTTTTATGAATGGCAGGAAAAGGGATAATCTATAATTACATATATCTCACGTGGAAAGATGAATGATTGATAGTTAAACTACGGAAATTGTTTTGGAATTAGCGTGAGTTTCACTTACCTATAAGTGCGAATAAGAAAATATGTATCCACCAATTGAAATTCATTTTGCTGTCTGTAATTTAAAGACTAGTAGTAGAAACCGACTGTAAACTATGCACTATACACCGGCACTTATGTAAACTTTGTATTCTTCGTTACATTAAATTCACTTTCCGATTCGTGCAAATCTATTGCACTTTTTATCGTTGCGTTTCACATGATAAACTTTTTAACTTTTGAGAGAGATCCGGAACCATTGTAAATTTAGCTTGAGAACAGATCCTTCCGTGAATGAACACCGTTCTTGTTATTACCAAATCTTCAACGTTTCCTACGCAGATCAAAATGGCTGCTGCAACATGGTCTGGACTTGAAATGCGTCATTTTTATGCAATCGGATCAGAAAACTGAAATATGCATTTCCAAACCCAAATCTGTATTAATGTACACACCTCAGAAGCAGCTTTTCGTGGGGGCTCTTTTGCTGCTATAACTGCTTAGAATATGCACAGTGCACAAGTATGAAATAGAGAATGAAGTGGAGCCAATGCAATGACAGGGGTTTCATGGACTTATGACTAGGTCAACTCGAGCTTATTCAGGAAACTGGCAAGAAGTTGGACTTCAGCACGCGATTTTGTCATCTCAAAAGAAAAGAAATTCTTTGCCAGGCAGGCATATTGCAAGTCTCTCACATTCATATCGCAAGCCAAACAAAGAGGTGAGCTAGCGTAGGAGAACGAAAGACCAACCCCATGGTTGGGTGGTTTTATGTTGGTTTTTTTCAGCTTATGTATGAGCTTTTTTAAGAGCTGGGTCTTTATTTCACATACCTATATTATATGAGCGTTATATATAGTAAATGTAATTTTATTAGATTTCAGCGCATTTGCATGCTGGCTGAAATACCTCGATGTTAGTTTTAGTTAATACATACGTCCAAGTACTGTTTACCGTACAGTCTTGTTTGCCGAACAACGATAAGGGACATTCAAACAAAAGTATGGCATGCCTTGAGCGTTCGCTTTTTTCTTTGTAACTTCTAGTAAACGTTCAAAACAGGAGAAATAGAAGTGACATAATGTAATTATATGTATATAGATATAACTTTTGCAGGGCATAAACAAAGAATCGCTATGTGTATGCATGAACTGCAGGTTTTTACTGAATATTTAGTTACTGTTTATGCTTTTTTATAAACCTCAGTGGTGAAAGAACCGTCTGAATGAATCTGAGTTGTGTTTAACGGAATATTGCGTAGTGCTCGTTTTGGTTGTTGCTAGCATGCCCCTAATGATTTTGCCCTAGCTGTCGTTTTGCCCCATTTTAGAAACAACAAAATGTTTCGTCAACAGTATGCATAGACTTTACTTCTATAAGTCATAAAGCATGGGTGAGATTCGCTAGACGTAAGCCTCTGAGATTCAACGAGATATTTTGTTTAAACAGCGACATAACTTTTCTTATGTCAAATTAAACGACTAATTTTGTTATCTGGGATATTCGGGATTTCATAGCACCAGAGCCTACATGTGTTCAAAAAGCTTGAACCGAGAAAACTTTCTTAAGTTAACTCTAAAAGGCAGAAACTTTCAATGCTCATATGTTGGAGTTTAACCGAGAAAAAATGGGATTTTGATCGTTCAACACTTCACCCTTTGCAACTACACAACATGGTATGAATATTTACTCAAAAATCTTCACAGCCAAACAAAAACGGGTTCAACAGTTTAATAAAAATACAAACTTAGCTTTTAACCTACATTTTCATTTCCTCATGAGCAGGCTACCTTTTATAGAATATGAATGAAAATTATGAGCAAGTTGCATTGATTTTAAGGAGAAAGTTAGATGCAAATGCACATTTATATGAATGCAATTGTTTCATTACTATGAACTAATATGCCATAATGCCTTACCAATATGCCTTATCGTGAAAAACGGCAACTATCTGACAAATCTATTTACTAATGGTCTCGATGCCTCTCTGCTACTATGCTTTTTTAGACAATGAAGAACCTTATTAAAGAATTCCAGACTCATAATTTTCACCGTATTCAGCATGCATAAAATGATTGGGGAAACATGAGACCACAATGGTCGATAGGCAAAGCCATGACTAGATATTTTAGTCAGAACTCATTTTGTGTCTCACTTTTCTATAGCCTACTGCGTGCAGCAGTATTTTATGTTGTCATCATATTATGAGTCATGTAGAGATTTGATTGATGATTGATAAGGCCACTTCGAATAGGACTGGTCTACCGTGTACCCTGCCGACAATTCTGGTGTATATAAACTGGATATCCAATAGAATTTACGCTAAATTTGGTCTCACACGGTTTCAAGCAGTATACTTTCTTGAACTATGAGTCTCTAACAAATCATATGCCTAAAGAATCAAGATTATACAAACGAAGGAAAATCAACTTTCTTTACACTAAGAAAATGCTATTGTACGGTACATTTTTTTTCGTTCTCCCATTGAATAGAACGTGTAGAGGTAATACATTGTACCACCACCGCCACTCATCGATATGCCAAGTCCATTGTGTTGACTTCAATCAGCGTATCAGCAAGAAAGTAAGCAACCCCTTCGAGCCACTTCATTTCCCACCAACGCGTGCATACAATATCAGGAAATGTCATTACGGGTACGTGTAATAGTATCATTATTTCCCGTCTCAATCTCAATACACATGCTGCATTGCACAATGACGGATCAATTCATATCCTTCATGAAAACTAATTTCCACTCGGAGAACGGAAAAATGGGTGTTCGGTGTTATTTTCCCCTCGTGTGTCACTGTTGATTTTTTTGTGCCCACGAAGAAACCATTATATTTTGACCAACTCAACACAACGGGAGAGACTCCTCGATTTTGATTAAGATGGCCTTTCTTTAAAAAAACTCTCTCTCGTCAATTAAAGCGTAGAAGCAATTGCAAACGAAAATTGTTTGAAAAGCTAAAAATGAACCGTAAATGGGTTTTAGTATGCCCTTGAGTGAATCGTAACATCCAAAGAACAAGGTACAGGATCTTACAAAAAAAGTTGTTGACATCCATCGTTCTTGACCAAAAATGTTGCACTATGCACCTAAATATAAAAAATAATTACCCAACTCATTATGGCGAGTGAGGAAAAATAAGGTTTAACACATGCTACTTTTCCCATGACCTTTACCAAGAAATCATGATGAAAGAAAAAACGTCATAAGGGTCAAAATTAATTATTTATTGTGGAACCTATAAATTGTACTCTATATATCATGTTATTGTTTGAACTTGCATAATATTTAATAATAACAACAACAAACATATCTATAACATGACACTGTCACTTCTTAGTCTCGTATAAGTATATAAATCAGTAATAAAATTGGCTTATTAGCTACCGGGTTCTGTAATTAACTGCTACAATTATATTTTTCGTCTCTGTAATATTTTACTTGAAGCTCTTAAAAGCTTGTAACGTCATTTGATTTACGGTGGTAAGTACAAGGTATGAGAAGATGTATTATAAATAACCGGATAATTTTTAACGAATCACATATTATCATAACATACTACATAATTTAAAATGGGAAGCTCTAAGAATCCTTTACATATACAATTTTATAAACATACCTTAAATAAGTAAAACATGGCAAAATATATCAATAGTTAAAACATTGCAAATAAACAGCACTCCAAAAAACTCACTGGACGGAACACCAAACCCGGAAAATATAATAATAATATGATTAAAATGCATACGTTACTAAAATACTGAAGATATCAGATTTAAAGCATAAAATGAGAAGTTGAACTTCAGTGATCAAAGGAGATTTTTAAAACAAATATGACAATAAAAAAATCTTCATCATAGTAAAAAGATATTAAAATGTTATCAGGTAATCAGATCGTAGAAAATACTGCTGACTGTATACTTGCTTCCACAAAATGCTGGAAAAATTACTGTCCATGTTTAGTCTTAGTTAGATTCAGACTTTATGTATTAGATTCCGAATTGTCCAACAGTCTCCCATTATAACAACCCCAGTGAAAATTAGAAAAGTTAAGTACAAAATATTAAGTAAAATTAAATGCCTACATTGATATATGGCAGCATGATGAAGTAAGTCTGAGATTATTTTATGCCTTGCATGTCATGGTACATATATTGCTTGTTATTAAACACGTAATTGCTCACTACTACTCATGTATGAGGGCGTGATGATGACGTTGTGCTGCATAATGAGGTGGCAAGGAATACAACAAAAGAGAATAAGATCACAGTCATGGAAGGGCTAAGTATTGAGCTGCCAGCAAAAACTGGACAATACGGGCACTGGTAGCTGCCGCATACTTGACAAATATCCAACATGTAAAGATCCAATGCCTCGAATATGGTCTCATTAAATCTCTCTGGCGCGTAGTAATCATACACACGCACAGATAAGTACCGGGTCATGTTGGCGACTGGATACCATCTTTGTAATGTGAAGTTCACGCAAGTTGGAATGATTTCCAGCTGAAAGAAAATTAAACCATGTCAATCGTGATTGCTCGTGCAAACCACTGGGCTACTTTAAGGCACACAATAGAATTCGTTTTGTAATTATATACTTACATAGTCAAAGTAGAAAATGACTTTCTCCGGAAAGTATCTTGCACGCCTTAACGTAGTGACTTCTCCGTGTTTGACGTAATCATCTAACCTCTTTTGATGGAGAAAGTATCCTGTGGGAACTGTCACTTCCAATACAGCCATACCTGACCTTTCCGATTCTTCTAGATATGTCCACCTTTTTTGGCAACAAATTAATACAAAATGTTAAAATCCACACAATTCATATCTGTAAATGCATTAGTATTCATATTAATTTAAAAATGCTTATATACGTACTGCTGGCATATTTTGTATTCAATTAATGAGGCGTTCCTTCCAAAGTATCGAGCTTGAGGCACAAGAGTAAAAGCTTTAACTGGAGGATCTGTTATAAACTTATCTCTGTCTACTCCGAATTGTGCCTGCATCTGTAATAGGGCATATCCAGCTCCCTTCACCTGTACTTTTACGCTTCCGTATGCATTGGAAATCTACATATTCATAGAAAGAGAATGCATGAGCCACTGCTTAACCTATTTCACGCAATGTCTTCATATAATTACTCAAGAGAAAAGTAGGTGATCACAACAGCATGCATATAAAACAATATTATGCTTATTGTAATCTAACCTTTAGAACTCTGCGGTTGGACAACTGATCTGCATTGATACGGAATGTGGTGACAACGTCTGGAATGGCAACCGCTTCGATTGTAACAGTCAAGTCAGTAACATTTCGTATGTTCGATCTGATCGAGAATTCAACCAAAGCTTTCATAGCTGCGGCAGTATCCTATTAATGGAATTCGTCGTTATTACGTGAATGACCTCAAAATCTCAATAAATTGTAATGGCATAATAATGCGTTATTTATATTGACCTGTGTCGACGCCCAGCCACCATCATACAAGCGCTGGCTGTTGAGCCACCTCACGATACGTTGCATGAGCACTAGGTCTTGCCGTGCCACATAAACCATTAGAGCATAGGCCGTAGTTTCTATGTTGCTTGAATCGTGCTTGTACGGCAAACGTGGAAGTAGAAAAGGCTTGTTGTTTTCTAGCTTGTAATCAGGCGTGGGAACTCTTTCCTTTCCCCAATACTCCAAGTCATCTAAACGATTTATGATAATCATAAAAAAGTAGATAAGTAAAAGAATAACTTACTTTCTCTCGCTTTTCTACACGTTTTATAAAATATTTCACTTGCCTGACTGCTGCCTGGCTCCAGAGAGAATGATGAACGCTGCATCAGCTTTTGGGCTTTTTGTCAACAGAAGTGCATAAGCGACCAGGGCAATTTGATATGGATCGCCGTATTTCAGTTGGTCCACTTGTATTTCCAAATAGTTTATAGCTTTCTGGCGTGCGACAGCGACTTCTGGTCCAGTTACCTATGAAAAAACATTCCATTCATCAAAAAAATGTGCTTACTACACAACATGGAAGAACTTTACATACTATATATAACTTGCAATATGTTCTTACACCGGGTATGTCTTTAACCGTATGCAGAGCTATGAGTACGTGTGCAGTCAAAGTTACATTTGGAGTGTACACGTTGCCCTGATAGGATATCGTGTCGTTCAATCTCCTATTAGTATATGGTGAGACTTCATAGAATGATCCTTCCTCAGTTTGATAATCCAACAGCCAAAGAACCGCTCTTGTAATAACCTACAGAGACAAAGATTTGGCAACTTTAAAGATACAATTATTCATTTTCAACAAAATGCTAACATGATGATGAAAATGATGAAATCGCAGTTACCTTATGATCGATGTATAAGAAATTTTCCCATTCATTGAAGCTAGCTTCTGTAAACACCTTAGCGCAATAGGCTGTTACCCAAACGCTGGAAGCTGAATTATTCCAGTCACTTCTAAAATGGCTGAAAGATCCATCTTCATTTTGGAAACTTAACTGTCTGAGATATAGGGTGTTCAGATGATGGAATGCATCTCGATATACCGTCTTGTTCCTTTGATTTGTTAATCTCAGATATAGAAGAGTATAGAAATTTGCTGCGAAACTAAACATATTTTGTTCTGCAGAGTCCATTGGCTTGTTTATAAGCGAAGTAGCGTTGACTGGCATTTGGGGGAACGCTGGACCAACAACATCTCCCACAACCGATATTTCCGCTAAATTAGAACTGTAGACATAGTATCTGTCGAAGTCGTATGGAATTATAGGGGACTCCGTCACATTAATATGCATATATTGCAGAAAGAAAGATCTGCTGCTGAGATCTAGCATTACAGAGGTGTGTCGAAACTGAGGTACTCCATCGGGTTCAATTCTAAGAGTCTTGGTTACTTCGTCCCGTGCAATTTGGCCAACCAATCGTATATTGACCTTAATTTCTCCCAGGACAGTTGCAACAATGGGAAGATGAACCTGCACACTGTCCTGTGCACGTATCCATACTAAATGCTGATGCTCGCCCACGGATGTTCTTGGATTATAAGACTGGACAATTCCATACGATTCCACGTGTATGAACTTGTAGTTTGGCGAATTTGCCAAAACTACCATAACTTCAATGTCCTTCATCATGTAATTAAAAACTGTGACACGTATGCCAACTTGCTCTCCTTGTCTGCAAACTTCTGGCATTTCCACGTTCATGAATAATGGCCGAACGCCAGAATACTGTAATGAATAACGACAGACAATGCATTTTTCATACATAGGTAATCATAATTTTTGGGGTGGATTTAATGAAAGCGCATCTTACAATTATGGGGCTGCGAAGTAATCCAAAACCCGATGAAGGACTAACTCCAACAGAAGAAAGCATCCATAATGCTGGTCGTTCTGGCACAGGAAGACTAAAGATACTATACCCGTGGGGACCAATATTCAAGTCCTTCCACAGCCACACATTTTCATACAGACGTAACATGCGGTTGAATCGATGAAGTTTAAATTCTATTAGTTCCGTTGCATTAAACCAGTTGCCTGTACAAAAAAATGCAGTCAATCAATTTATTCTTATCGTGTTTATGTCCTGTGATAAAAAATGTTTTAGACAGCAAGAAAAGTACATACAATTGGATTCATCCGTCCCATCAGAGCAGTCTCTGTTCCCGTCACATTTCCTATCTATATAATAACATCCTCCTGTAAGACATGAATACAGTCCGGCTGTCTCATTACAATCCCATCGACGGGGTAAAGGAATATCACTGAATACAACCAGTCCAGAATATCTAGAATCAAGGTAGATAATATATAGTTGCACTTATCTGAGACAAAATATTACATATTTGTTCCGAATATGTATATACAATAAGTCATCATTTCTGCCTTACTCAAATGTTCTGTTTGCATCGATTCCTAAGGTATGTGAAGGGAAATACGCAACTTCATCAGGAAGACCTTCCCTAGAGATCCATCTGTGCATTAGGGTTCCATTTGAGTCTTCATCAAATGTTATCATTTTGCTCAAAACCTACGAAATGAGAAATGCTGAGTAAATATAGACATCCATATCATCAAATAAGTAATAATAGTAACAAAGTGAAAGAAGCTCTATCTTTATACCTCGCCATAAGAAATATCATTTCCAGCCTGCATTGTGTAGAAAGCAGCATCAACACCAGACAATCCGACGTATGCCCCAGGCTCTCCCCGGATTATAACTTCCACAATGTTGTTCGTTTTCTCCTTTTTGTTGTTTATTTGAACTGTGAACTACACATAAAACAACTCTTTCTGTAAAAAGCATGTAACAATCTCGGCACGAGCGCATCATGGTTAAAATGAAAAAACTTCGAGTACTCACATTATTACGTGAGATTCCATTAACGGGGAAAGTCAGCGAGTCTGCAACTACATCTCCATATCGGGAAATGTGATAGACAACGATTGTCGCAGCGGGGGCCATCTCGGGTGCTACAGAAATCGCAAACGTTCTAATGGAAGCGTCCATAATCTCACTCCCGCTGAGAAGGATCACGCCCTTGCTCATAATAAGGTATGAAAAACGGTCCATGTAGAAGTTTCCGCGTACGTGAAAGATAATATATTCTCCAACCTAAACAAGAATATTTCAATTTAAACTCGTTTTATAGAAAATTTCTGTTTAAAAAATTGAGATTCAAAGGTAAAAAAAGCATTACCTTTGGCACATCTGTGGAGGATGAAACTCGTATATGTCTGTTCTTTGGGGAGAAATGAGCCACAGCTATAACCTCTGCAGTCGCAGTCTCCTGGTATTGATTATTATACACTGCGTATATTCTTAAGGACTGTACGTCATTTAAAAGCTGAGTTAACTGACGTGATCTCTCAGGCACTACAGAATCAAATGAAGAGGAAATAAAGTGGATGAAATGACAGTCAAAAGGGTAGTTTGCTCAACGATGTTTCACTTTTATTTTTCCTTACCTCCCAACTCTTGTTTTAAATCAACTGTGACTTGCCACACTCCTGCAGAGTTACGAAGCATCTGAACATGTCTTGCACCCAACCTTCGACGTCCTCCACCTCGCATGATAATTTCCGGTTGAATTTCCAGATTACTTGTCAGCAAGCGCTCAAATAATAGGGGTGATCCGTCGTGATAAGAAACAGTCAACTGGAGAGTGCACACATTTAATCAAGGTTAAATCTAATTATCGACCCTTGTTCTCCCTTCCCTCCGCATTCATACCAGCAGTCAGTGATCAAAGTTTTATTTATAACTTACATAGCATGTATACGGCATATTGGGCTTGAACACCTGAGGGGATCCTCCGAGAAACTGTAGCAAAAGGCTGGAGTTATAAATCCTGGCTTTGGAATATCCTATCTCCACTTCATTCCAATAATGTTCCCCCACTTCAGCTCTCACTTCAACTTCCACGTTGTCTAGAACGGTAACACTTCGTTCTATCTCCCACATTGGGAAGTTAAACTCAAAATGCCCCTTAAACTGAAAAAAATAAAAAAATAAATGTTTCATCAATGCGATAGGACGCCAGACTATGGAAAAGAGATTAAATTTTGATGTCATAATGAATACTTACGTCAGGTTCATGGATGTGAAGTTTTGGGTATTGGTCAAATAATGAAGTTCTCACGGCCGGCAAAGGTCTACCTGCCACAATTATAGGCCGAATAATTGCTATAATGGACAGATTTCCACGGACTGGACCACCATGTGTAAAGTTTGCAATTACTTCTCCTCTCAAAGACAGGTCCGTGTCAAACGCAAAAGCAGGCATGGTCACATTTACCTGGATGGAGAAAACTTGTTATTGTCAACTTCTCCAATTAGAGTAATAAAAAATAATTGCCGTATACAAATGCATAAAAAATCGACAAACCTCGAATCTGGGCTGGTAGTATTCCTCTACCAAATATTGTTTTTCTTCAATTTGTTGCAAAGCCTGAACTCTAATAGTGTAATTTCCGTAAATAGGCTGGTCTGCAAGCTGGTAGCTCAGACTGACGGCCCCAAAATTGGACTAGTACCAAAAAAAGTGATAAGTTTGTAGTAAATGTTTTTTCTTTCCTTTACCATCATTTTGGAACGCATGTAAATAAAACTTTTTGCCTTACCGTCCTGGATAACCACCTTCTAACAACATTTCCTCTGGGATCAAGCATATAGACATCCACGGCATCGTCAAATGCTTTCAAAGCAGTGTTGATAGGAATAGCACGGAACCGTACTGGAAAAAGAAAAAGCGAGAGTCATCATAAGCGTGGCTGTGATAAAACATATTTTAACGATACGATAGCTTGGATTTCATGTGACATTTATGACTGCTATTTCCCCTTTTTAGCTATTTTTTCATGAAAGAATTGCCGTTAGATTGAATCAAATGTGTTTAAAGGAACACTACGAACGAAACGAAAACCACATAAAAGTACAATATAATGACTAAAAGAATGCATGGAAATAAAACACGTGTACATAGTACACACATATTGCATCAGTTGTGTGCTAGTCGTCTGTGTGTTGGAGTAGTCAAGTGAAATTTATGTGGGGCCATTTTCCTTTCTTATCACAAAATAATTATCGAATACGTGTTGTAAAAATAAAAATTGTAAACCGTTTAAAGCGTCGTGTACAATTAAAATCGCAGTTATAATGTCAACTCAAGCAACATATCGTCGTGACACGACATGCATGTCCAATGGCTAGACTACAATAATTGTTGCAGTTCACAAAATCAGTTACGCATCTAAAATCTGAATCGCTTACCAGTTTGGCCCTGCATGTAAACAGGCTTGTCAGTCTGGATAAAAATGGTCATAGAACGACCAGAGAAAGTAAGCTGTGTTTCATTAACGAAAGCAGTTCCTCCGACCAAGCCATTATCATTCCCCTCAACTCGCAGCCTATAATCACCATCAATACTCGTCCTAGGCACCTATAGAAAACAAAAGACAGAATAAGTACTTGCACACAAAAACAATTACCTACAGAATGTCATAACTTTTCATTAGCAGCATGTCACTTTTATACGTGCCTATTTTTAGAACTTTTTCATCCTTCGCATTGTGTGACCCACCAAGTTCATAAGTATACATACTTAACCAATAATATATTACAAGGAGGGCACACAACACCCCAAACATACTAGCACTAAACATTATTTCAGTAGTCGCGCATAAAAACAAATTTAGAGAAAGGACAAAAAAAAAGTTCCAAAAATGTCATCACACCAACCAGGAGAAATATTCCTTCTGCAGTTGGTGTAATAAAAGGGTATTATAATTTATAATGGCTCTGGTAATTGGATTTTATATAAAATGCATGCACTCATAATATCTTCTTTTGCTCGCTGAACATACCCTGATCATGAGTGTCTCTGGAATACTAGGCTGGCATATTTTTGTGTCAGATCCAATATCAACCCCATTTCTAAGAAGAGATGCTCGCACTTCCACTTCTTGGGTTTGTACTTGTCCTTGAAAGAGGGTGACAGCAACACGATAAACTTGTCCTGGTCTCACCATTTTGCTCGCGACAACGAAATAGCGCCTACATGACAAGGAGAGAAAATCATATTTTCACTTAACATTTTCATCGTCAATCGTTCATCATATCATTATTGTGAAGAGGCGACAGTGAGAGACAAGCGGCTTCATTTAATTCCATTAGCAAAAGCAAAGTCAATTTAACATAGGCATTTATATATGTCGCTGATACACAAAACACAAGGCTTCCGCTCCATGATAGAAGACTTTCATTTGCGTAGAAATATGAAGAGAAATACAATTGTGAAGAGGTAAAACAGGGATATTTCATCTAAGATCATAAACAAAGCAACGCAGCTGCCATGATGTTCAAAGACATCAATGTTTATCTTCATTTTTTATCGATTAGTACTCACCCCACAACCAAAAGCTAAACATTATAAAGCAGCAAAGCAAAACGTCTTAGTCTTAGTCTTGACATGCCGAATAAGCTAAAAAAAATCATGCTTCACTTTTGAGACTTCCCGAGTAAAAACATTGCATGCAGGAAACAACGGAGATCTCATTGAGTCTTTGCTCGCTCTCCATGCTTGATGATATTTGTAAGTAAGGGAAAAAGCTTCAAAGAGGAAAATGTTGGGTCGATAGAGCATTAAAAATCTCTGCTCATAACAGAGCTGTTAAACAACAGAAAGCGAAATGTTTTCTAGTAATCAAACTTTTCGCTTGTTTAAAGATTAAGGCAAAACCCAATTTCCCGTCCCCGGCCGATACTAACTGGAAGAACAAGTTAGCCAAGCAGGCGAATATTAAGTGATTTTCGCTATCCGGGAGCGCCAATTCCTGCATGCAAATCTATACTCTACGTAGTAATAAAAGCTGAAAGGACAATAAAAAATGTGAAGGATAGTTTGCTTAGATTTCTTAAAGCGAGAAATGGAACGACTATACGCAAAATACTTTTCTCCGTGGAATCTGGTGAGAGCATTGTTGTTTGGACTTTCATCAGCAGCCAACATTGGGAACATGCGAGCACTCACCAAATGTCAAGACCACAAAAACCACTTCCCACAATTGACCGAGAGGAAACGTTCGCAAATCCTATAGTTTAGCGACGCGTGGATATCAGAGTTGGGATAGGAATCTTTTCTTGGTATGTTTGTTGTGAGACAGCTTTATTATTACGGAAGATCATATCATGACATGACATTTGATTCAGAAGCATGATTATCATCACAGCGTATCATTTACTAACAAGTACACGCGCACACCTCCTATTATGTATGTTTCTGCGTTAGTGTGTATTTTGGTCACGACTTTTCTCTTAAACGACGAGATTTCCATGCTTCTGTACACTTGAAAAAAAAAACTCATTCAGTAAAGAGGCAGCTCTGCAGTGCAGACCTTTTCGGCTAACCTACTATTTCTCATCGTCAGTCAGACAGCAGTACTGGCTATAAATTTAGTTCATCAAAATGATACGATTCCATGCTATATAATATTAATAAAGTCTCTGCATAGAAGCAAGCCTTCTGCGTCTATCTGTCTAACTCACTTCTCTCCAGTAAGCAGGGGAATGTGTAATAGACTGAAAACCACGACCTAGTTCCACGGAACTGACATAAGTTACTTTTATGGCAGATGTAAAGTTTCTACAAAAGCTGTTTTTGGAATAATTCGAAAACTCTCCCTACTCAATGCGCATACGGTTGTAAACTCGAGGGTTTGGGTTTAGTAAATAAAATGAAAAAAAAGGAGGAAGAGTTGAAATGCCCAAGAATGGAAATAAGTTTTTGGCAGCTACTAATGTATGTATGAATGTTGAACAAGCATCAGTCCCAAATGAATAGACATATCTACATACCATATGCAGAAAATAGCCATAACTAATCCCTTACTGTTAAGCTCAAGAAATTACATACAGCAGCAAAGCACACTCACTGGTGTGAATGACTCAAGGGAGATAATAATTCCACTTACGGTTCTTTGATAAGAGTATTCCGAGTATTTTGATTAAAGTTAAAATTAGGCCCAGTCGAACTTCCACCAAA
>JAQIXW010001479.1:0-19176 GCA_034700685.1 Willowsia buskii | reverse complement strand
ACCCATACAAATGGAATTCCTTGGGGGCACGCGTTATTAAGTCGGTGATTTTTATTCATTACTTCATTTCTCGTTTCAAACTTCCCGCAGTATTGAAACTCTCCGTGCTTATGTAAAATATAGTCGTCCAGTTTATGAACAACAAGTGTCTGTCGTAATGTTTCGTCATACTTACGCAGTTTAAAAGCGAGCCTTTGGAAAAATGTGATTTGCTCGTTGTACCTATATTTTAGGATGAGGAAATTAGTAAATTGATTAGTAAAGATGTTGTTTCTAAGAAGCAGCTTTAGATTCACATCACAATATGTACAAGCCCAGTGTACCCATAAAACTCCTAAATATTTAGTGTTAACCACCATGACAAATGCGGGGATTGGAGCACCATACAAAGTGTCATGAACTGTTGGCGGTCTCCAATTCAGATTATCAGTAAATGCCAACAGGTAACTTAGTCCTTCTTTAAAATGGAGAGTTCTACCCCCAGCAATTGTACGGAGCCAGAGTGCCCACATGTGGAAATACAGTCCATCAGTGGGAAGTACTTCATATTCAAAGAAGTGATAGGATTGCACTAAATACACGTCAGTTATGATGATTTGACAGCGGGAATTGAAACTGAGGTGACGTTGAGTGTCAGGAATATATAGAGATGTTTTTGGGATGGGAGGATAACTTTTCTCGGGAGTGATTTCTTCCACGTTGTTAACAATAATCCAGGTGAAAATTGTAAATTCTTTGGGTGAAATGCTAAGCTGAATATTTTTTTGAATAAGGTGTGGCAAAATAGTTTTAGTTGTGGCAGTGGGTGCTGTAAGGCTTTGAACTATGTAGATGGTTGTGCTTGGACATTTCTCTGGGCTAATTTCAGTGTATAGATGCAATGCTGTGGTTTCTATTACTAGTATTGTGAACATTAACACGAAAACTGGGTAAATACACATTTTCAGAAACTTTGAAACTTATGAATATGGACACGTATGAGGCTTGCTAAAATAATAAAAATGAAAAGTACTAATATCATATAGCCGTGTCATGCGGACATATATCTTCTTGCCACGTGACTATCTTTAAATTGTATTAAAGTCCTCACATGGACATTACACGTTTCTAATTTGCTGCTTATGATATGGTCTCGGGTACTTGAAATCTTCTACCAAATAAGAATCGGTATATGAAGCAATATAGCAGCTTTACCTAGCTCGAGTAAAAAATTGAAACTGATGAATATGAGCATATACACTAAGAAGTAGAAAAGTTAGGTTGTATGCCCACGCAACAATCTTATAAAAGCATGTTATGTGAACGCAAATGAAAATTAGTTATGATGGGTGGTCTGGTTTAAGTAATTACTTTAAATACTGCCTGACTCTGATAGATATTTTTTAGATGAATTATATGTGAAGGCGTGCACTAGGTTTGGGTACTCCAAGAAAAATAATGTTAACATATTAGCCCGTTAAAATATTTTTAATACCCTTTATGTGTTCAATCTTGAATAATAAACATTTGGAAGTTTTTACAATGTTCTGAAATTGCATTGCATTTTTTTGCAAATTGCCAGAAAAATTCACAGAGTTAATGATAAGATGCTGAGTTTATTGCGGATTCGTTATTTGCGCATTGTATAATTCCTGTCATTAAATTATGAGTAAATTCCACCATAGCATTTTGCAGATAATTACATTTTGGTAATGTTACTTATCCAACAGTATGAGTCATTTCTGTAGATATAAAGCCAAAAACAAGTTGCTTGTGGGTTTGTAGAAAATCTTTGTAAATGTGTATCCTTACGCGAAACGATGATTTACTTGGTTTTTCACCAACTACATAACTTTATAACTATTTTTATGTCGACTTTTTTCGTATTGCTTTACATATAAAACATATCGTTTCCTTCATCCTATCTAATTCGTTGTATTGCTTTAGTTTTAATTGTCCTAAAATGTCTTATTTAATATCCTAAAATAACCATTTATGGGGATATTTGCGTACATGTTTATTGAAATTAATATTCATATTATGTTGAGATCGACATATGATGAGAGTAATATATGAATATCATGTGATGAGATGATGTGATGCAAAATATCATGTGATCAACATATTACTACGTGGCTACGTTTAAATTCTAATTATGTCCACACCTGGATTCTATACAGCTTAACTTGCTGCTTTTGATATTGTCTCATGCAAGTAAAATTTTCTGAAAAATAACAATGAAGCAGTATGGCAGCACATAAGCTTATCCTAGCCCGAGTTAAGCTTGAAAATTTGTCGATTATCGATATTTGCACAGTTTTAGCATTCAGCATGCCTACCAATATTTTTAAAGTTTCTAAAAACAGCACTGACATTTACCATGACCGAAATAAAAAGCATGAACAAATATTCAGCTACCTTTCTCCAGGTGCGTCTGGAAATACGTAGGAAAAGTAACACAAAATCTACTCTTACATGAGTGGCAGCAAAAAATTATTCTTCAGATTTTACATCAATTTGCCTGTCACAAGCTCGTAAAACAAATCTATCAAAATGTGTCGATTTATTATTTTTCTTTTGCTTATTCCGCATTCAATTAAAGCAGAAATAACGATAATTTCCAATCTGAATGAGCACCTCAACTATTTTCAAGGCTGTCTCATTCACATCATCAATTTTAATGGATTGGACTTTTTGCCTTTCCACAACACAATCATACTGACACGCTACTACATAAAGCTTCTTAAGTCCACCAAAATTATTGATAACAACCTTGACATGAGAAATAGCGCATACGAAAAGGTTTTGTATCAAAAGAAAGTATTGAACCAAATAATATCAAACAATCCACCCCAAATACTCAAATACGAGAGAAACTTTACAGGCGATCTGCATGTGAAAGAAAAGAGAAAAATATTCATTGCTGCTGACTACTCAACTAAATCGAAACCTTGGTTGTGTGAAGCCCATATCTACTTGAAACCACCATCTCCAAATGACAAAACATTTGCGGATTGTTTCTTTCATATAAAAAGTCCACAGTGGCAATCTCTCTTGACACCAGCAAACTTCATCGAATTCTGGAAGCTGCCCATTGAAATTTATGGTGGTGATGTGTTAAAAGCCAGAGAAGAAATTGAAAACCTCCCATTAACTAGACCGACGTTTACTGTGATGGTTGTCGGTGACGAAAACGAAATTATTTTTCTGCCATGGTACATAACTTTATTAAGAAGCCGACTAACGAGCAATTCAATTTTTCTGAAAATGGCTGTCGGTATAAAATCATTAAACATAAATGGAATACATTTGCTGTCATTCGGTAGAGTTACATCAAAGAGATGCTCTAAAATCGGACCTTACGAATACTTTCCATTAAATGCCACGACACCTGACTCAAACATAAAAGCCACCAACGCCTTGTCAGTAACCGACGACACGACAATTGAAATTATTGGCCAATACGCCTTCTATTATCATTTGTTAATGGCATCAAGCTTTGGCTATTTTAAGGAGCCCTACTTTTCACTCTATCAGGAGGCCCTAGTGTACAAAACATTTTAATACTTTGAACACATTCAGGTTTCAATATTGAGATCAATACTTTAAAAAAGTACTTATCACCTTAAACATGTGTTCATGAGTGAGAAGGAATTGAATGATGACAGTGGTCTTTGTAAATTGTTGAGAAAGAGGCGATGCAATTGCAAAGTTGAAGATGGAATTCTTCCGTATATTAGGTCAGGTATTTCATATGCATCTGTAACAAAATCCAAAAATTTATATGATTATAGAACAACCAGAATGCGATTTGCAAGTTGTGGAGAGCTCCCCATTGGTCATGCAATTCCTTTTGTGGAATTAACAAAATCTTTTGATTTGGGAACATGGATTGCAATATTAATCGCACTGATAAGGAATTCGTCTGTTGTTGTGCTAATTAGAATAATTGGAAGAAACACACCAGTACCGAATTTAAGCGTTAAAATGTATTTCGCCGTTTTATTCATTGTTCCGCTTGAACAATACATTGTATTTTTCAAACAACTAGGTAAAATCCATATTTTGCGATGCTTCTTGTGCGCCTACCTCATCGCCTGGGTTTTTCTTTGCAATTTTTATGAAGGCGATCATATTTTAAATCTGAATAGTCCATACCCATCCGTGCCAATTAAGTATTTCGACCAACTTGTTGCGTTTAATATATCAACAGTTTCCATATCGCTGACAACGAAGGCATGGTATACTTTGGAGACGCCTAAAAGTGGCAAATTTTCGTATAACCACCATACTATGAAGCCTAGATGCATATCATGGATTCTATATTATATATCTGGGTTACATGGTCATTGGCAAAACATTTCAATGGAAGCAGACTTCTGGAAGGAGTTGATAGCTAAGGAACAAAAATATCTGAAGTACACAAGGCTACCAAAAATTCCAGACAAGTTTATATATCCTTATAGTATATACATGTGGAATAATACTTTAAATTATACGGTTGAATCTTGCAAAAAGCGGGTTTCCGCTTTTGTGTTAACGGAAGACATGGCATACTTAGCTCTTGCTGGGTTTAGTGCACATGACATTTCAAATTCTTATTTGGGAGTAGACTATCTTGTGGACATGTCTCTTGGATATCGTCTCCGAAACAGGTTTCATCCAAATTTATTGCAGAGGTTTGAAGGTCTTTCAACCTCAGGGATTATGAACTACTGGAATAAAGCAATAGCAAATTTTATTAGAAGCTATGGTCGCAGAAAGGGACGTATGGGTAGTAATGTTTTAGATGAAAACAAGATTGGTAGATCTACAATTTTTGGGCCCATTTTGGCAGTATTCTTGATAATTCTTGTGGGACTTTCTGTTTCATTGTTAATTCTTATTTGTGAGAAATTCATAGTTTGTTTACTGCATTATAATTTATACATACTCATGACTAAATACTGGATTGTGACTGTACTTAAAATGTTAAGAGCAAGGAGTTTATATCTGATCAGGAGGTTTCACTATAAAGATTGCATTGCCCTTTTTTATCGTTGAATGTCATATTTACTCTTAAAATAATTATTTCATATTATATAAATATTTGCAATACAAATATTATATATAAATGTTTCATATAAGTGTTCATATATTATGTGGCTTGTGAGAAAATACTAATGGTAGACAGATACAGCTTGTGAAAAAAGGAAAATTTTATGCCGAAAAAATGCTAAGTTTGAATAGCAAATATTTTCTGGGGAGACTGGAGACTGATTTCTTTCCTGCAATCCATTAATTTTTAAATCAATATAAATTTAATTTCAGGCGTAAACTTCTTAGCTTATAATGTGGTAAACTAGAATACTAATATTTGCAAGGCAAAAGCATGTTTACTCAATTTTAATTTCATAGTTTTCACTTATGAAGTCATATTTGTCACTTACGCCCATCATAATCCTCAAATCTGCAAAATACTTCAAATTAATGGCACTCTTGCTTCAATTAGTGAAATTAATAATGTTTGCGTTTGAATTAATCGAATTAGTTAAAAGCATTAAGATATGCTGAGATGGATCATTAGAAAACGTCAAGAGAAGACATACCCCCACTACTAAAAGAAATGAAAAACTATTCACATTTTTTATAAGACAATGCATAAAGTTTAACTGAAACCTAAGCATTTAGCAACAATGAACTCAAATAGCCTGGAAAATTTAGTTTTGATTCCTCTCGAGCTTTCTTTCTTCCTTTTACTAACTCCATATCGTTTGACGATTGAAGCGTCCTTAGACAATGGGGTTTATAGTGTCATCCTTTCAAAGCCGGGATCATTCAGAAAGCTTGTTTAATTTCTCCTAACCATTCTAGACTTTTGTTCGTATCTACAAATTTCAATAATAACTTCACCTCAAGACGCAACAAACCCCGCGTTTCCAATCACGTATGGACCTGTGGCTAGTGTAAGTTGTCAATTATTGAATGTGGTAATTTTTAAGGATTAAAAATTTGTTTTTATATGATATAATTCGATTTTTATTACAGATTATGACAACAATTGCAACATATTTCATCATTTGCGTACAAACACGATCGTCATGCAAAGTTTAAAAACGCTTAGCGTAGAAGTATAGATGTCGAAATACACTTAATATGCAAGTTTACAGAGTCTCAACTTCTTTATTGTGTCCTTTTATTTATACTAAATAAGGGCTATAAATGTTGGTTTCTTTTAATTTGCTTAAGAATATAATATTCTAATATTCATTATGCAAGTGCAACCCTTTTTAAATCAAATTTTGATTCAAGTTTACATTACATAATATTCTTTTGGGTATTCTCTAAGCCATTAACACACTATTAACACTAAAGTCTAACTGAAAAGATAAAGATTATAGACAATAATTAATACAAAGCTAGCAAAAATATTATAATAATTATATAAAATAAATAAACAATAAACTTAAAGTATGCAACATTTCGAATCATAAACACATTATTATTTTACCTTCCACTTTTCTACTAAAGTGTGTAAACAATGAGCCGTCTTAAATGTTTACTGCAATGATGTATGCTGACTTAATATGCCTCTAAAATAACTTGTTTCGATATTTTATTAAAATTATGAATTTTCAATACATTTACATCCATCTAACAAACAAACATTTGCAATAGCAAACTAATACTATAAACGTATCTACAAGCCATTTTGCTGGCGTAACAACCAGTTTAAACCTTTTTTAATGTCAATAATTATAGGAATTTGAAGCATAATTGCACATTAGTTAATGTTTTTTTCTAAAACAGCAACAAACTTACTGTCTGCTCCAAGTTATAGTTCAGTAGACTCAAACGGATTGATTGATCGTAAAAAATGGCTGTAGCCAATGTAAACCTTGAATGGCATTACTGACCTGATGTATCGACGATCAACTTTCTTTTTCATAATCCGCTCAATTTTTTGACTCTCCTGGAGTATTTCTAGGGATGTAGCAAACACGTTTCCTTTTCCATTTCCTTCAGATTCAATTGTCATTATGAGAGTGTCTATAGCTAAAACGAAAGTAAATCTTAAAGGCAGAATAAGACCATCATACAGTTTTATGGGTGTAGAAAGACTTAATATGATTACAAATGCATTCAAGCCTGTGCAAAAAACAGTGATCACATGTTGATGAATAAATATGTACATTGATAAGAAAACCTGAATTTCATACCTATCATATAGTCATAGTCATGTCATTGTCTATCATAGTAAAATATCAGGTTGCCTCAAGCCACTAATATATATTGAAACGCTATGAATAACATGTACAGAAAATATTTTCCTGTCTTGAGGACACTACACCAATTTTGTGGGAGTTGGGTCGAAAAAAGTGCAAAATTGTTGTAAGTTTCCCACACAAATTTACTAAAAGTATGAGCGAATTTTAATTACCAAATAATAAATACATTTTTGAGCAATATTTGAATTTGCGAGTTTAGCTTTTTTATAAAATTCAATCCAGAGAAAAATAAGTAGGAATTTGAGAAGAGAATGAAACTTTATTTAATGATGCTTACTAATATTAGTTTTTAAAGTTTCAAAAACTTTTTCTGGCTGCTTCTTATTATCGGTGAATAACCGATAATATTCAAGATTTTTTTCCTACCAACAATAGCAAAGTCTCTTTTGAGTCGCTGGTTCCTACTAACTGTGCAATAATGTCGAGTCCAACTAGTTTAGTCATGTAAGAAAAACATATTTCTTTCTAAGACGGGAAATTGGTTTTTAAAAAATTGTATGCTGAGAAATTGCCGCTTTTGCATGTAATATTTGCGCATAACGCCAGTAAGCGAAGATATTTATCTTTACCCGAAATCTCTATGAATTTATGTTTCTTACGTGGCCATCGTGTCAGCAAAAAAAAGCATGCAGGGTTCAATCTATTTCGAATTGTATGACTACGGATATTTCTATTTTTTAATATCTCTCGGTTCTTTCCAGCTAATTAAAATTATAACTAGGCCTAAGAAAATAAGGTAAGAAATAAAAAATATAAGCTTTTCAGAAATAGAAATGGTGACTTGTATTTAAATGAGTCAACATAATCATTAGAAGTATTTGTAATATTTTTTAAAGACTCTTTTGCTTTCCTTTATTTTTCAATATCCACCAAATTATTATATATCGCTCAGAGATTTTGTAAAATGGCTGCAATAAAAATATAATATACAAAATTTATATCCTGTAATAATTTCGAGTTGAAGTTGCTAATTATAAAATATTTAATCATCAGCAAAGCAGTTTACTAAAATATGCTGCAAAACTTTAACATTAGAAAATACCAATAACAGTGACATGATCAAGGCTATTGTTTATTAGTCATTTTTAAAGTAATGCGTAGCACGTAAGTTGTTTCATCATCATATTATTTAATTTATTAATATCGTCATTTTAACTTTAATCATCTTATTTCGAAATCATGTCCTTGAATGAGTCATGTAAATTATAATTGCTGGAATTTACAAAACTACACTGCTATTATTCGTAATACAAAAAACGTGTTATATCGATTTTAATTTTGTACTTGATCGCACTTCATATTTATTTTTTACGCCCATCATTATTCTTAAAATTGAAATTGCAGTTCTTTTTCTGCGTAATAGTTTCAAAACAAGATTTACTTACTTTAATTATCGAAACAAATATTCGACTGTATTTGAATGAATTTGATAAGATAAAAACTTATTATAGTTGATTGTATTATGATTAGTTTTGGTGAGATGGTTAACCAGGAAACACAAGTACTCTGCGAAAAAGTAACAATGCATCAGGCACATTTGATATATAAGCAATTAACTATGCTGAACTCAAATACCTTAGCAAATTTGGTTTTGATTCCTCTTGAAATTCCCTTTTTTATTTTGCTCGCTCCATATCGTTTGATTACAGTTACGTCTCTAGACAAAGGATTTTATTATACCATTTTGTCGAAGGCAGGACCATTCAGGAAGCTTGTTTGTGGCCTCCTAAAAGTTCTTGACTTATTTTCCTATCTCTACGTGACACACACAACTTCACATGTGAATCCAACAAATCCAGTTTCTCACTTTCAGTTTACATCACTAATATTTTACTTTGTGCAACAAATACTTCTTTCAAAATTCTTGTGGTTCGACCAGAAAAATCTTAAAGAATTTGTTGATTTACTAACAAATGTGGAAATATTCAGTGGCAATCACATGTGCATTCTACAAAACAAATGGTTTTTGCGCATTGCGTGTACTCTGATATATATTTCAGTCATTCCTTGCGCAAATCTTCAAAAATATTTTGAAACATTGCGAGCAGATTGGGATATTTTCTCGATTCTGACTGAATTTTGTTACATACGCCGTAAGCTATTTGGTACATATGGTAAAATATTGCTTGTCTTTATTGTTGCGGCGTTGTGGAAAATAGCGAAAAATTTTGCTGAATTTCTTCAGACATCAAAGGAAAATATATGCCTTACACCATGCGAAAATTTTGAATGGAAAGAAATAGAAACTCGTTTTGAGAATATCTCAAATTTGATTGAAAAGCTGAATATTTTACTGGGGCACATGATAACATGTTTTATTGTGCAGTCAAGCTTGTACTTTGCATTCCAACTAGCTTATATTCTAACAGAAGACAGTCAATCAAATTGGATTTCCAGATGGACTATGTGTTTCACGTCTTGTATATTTCTGGTGTTTCTTCTCTTGGCAGCAGACATAAATCAAAAGTTTGGTAGACTTAAGGGTTGGATTTACACAGCGGAGAAAGCCAGATGGGTGTACAAACCGTGGAATGTATCAATCGTTTTGGATCAGATAAACACCCAAGTTGTTGCGGTTAAAGCTAGTAACGTGTTTCCAATAACATATGGCGTCCTTGCTAGTGTACGTTTACAAGTTACGATAGTAATTTTTTTTTAGAATTCTGAGTTATAATATAATTGTTTCCTTTTTATTACAGATTATGACAACAATCGCAACATATTTTATCATTTGTGTACAAACACGATCATCTTTAAAATTTTAAATCCTGATTAATAGTAGTATTTTTGTATCTCGAAGAAACGCGTCTTTCTCGTTTCTTCTATACAATAAGAAATATTTATCCATCGATGATTGATTAATATTGTAACATTAAGTAAACAGTTTTTAATATAATTTTGTAATGCGTCGTAGCATTGTTTTTTTCAATATTTCACCACACATTATAGCTAGAAATTGTACAAATAAACAACTACTTACACAAATTGAATTAATTATAATGACATTTCAATTGGCATAGAACATATATGTAATAAGTATATTGTACAAGAAAAAGTTACTGGGGCCTATTTCTTTAATGAAGATCCATCTGTAATATATTAACAATAATGAGTATACTCTTAAGTAATGCTTATGATGTAGCAAAATAATGTTCATAATAAAAATTGAGTTTTCTATGTATTTTATAGTGCGAGAAAATATTAATTACTTAAATAGACTACAAGCATATCTGTGATTTTGATGACAAGACATCAAGATCAACGGGTTAGCGCATCAATTCATATAAGAATTTAATTTTTGAAATATATTTAATTCTTGTCGTTTTGCCTAAAACAGTAATAAATTTGCTGTCTGTTCCAAGTTATAGTTCAGTAAACTTAAAGCAATTGATTGGTCGTAAAATTTGCTGTAGCCAATATAAACCTTAAATGGCTTTAATGATCTGATGTACTGACGATTAATTTTCTTTTTCATTATCCACCCAATTTTATTAGTTTCCTCAAGTGTTTTTATAGACACAGGAAACACATTCCCTTTCCCGTTTCCATCAGATTCAATTATAATTATGACAGCGTCTATAGCTAACACCAGAAGTATAAATCTTAATGGTAGAATAAGACTCTCGTAAAGTTTTATAAGAGTAAATAGACTCAATATAAATACAAATGAACACAAACCTGTGCAAATGACAGTAGACACATGTTGATGAATGAAATTGTATACTGATAAGAACACCTGAATTTCCCGCCAAATTTTGATAGCCTGTTCGAAACATTTCGTTGTTGAGTTTCTCAAGCTTTTCTTGAATAGAAAGCAGTAACTTGAGAAACAAACACATGAAGAGAGTTGGTACACAATGCCCAGCAAAGCGCAGGTTGTCGTTGTGAATGATAAAATCCAGGCACCAAAACAAGCATTTAAAAATTTCACAATTAAAGTAAATGCAGTGGAGACTGAGTTTTGATTAGTATTTTGGGGAAAGCATTCTGCCAAAAACACGTATCCAATGTTGATCGGAAGGCAAGGTGTATCCAGCAGGTAAAGCCATATAGTTATGGGAACTATGGGAATGATCAGTAGAGCCATGGTATTTACAAACCGCAATCTTTTTGCAATCCCTGACTTTATTTCCGAGAGAAGATGCGCTGAAATCAACAAAATTTTGTATTTTTAATTTAATTTGAACTAATTTATAAATATTTATTTTATCATACCTTTATTTCGTCTCTCGAATTCTAGCATGGAGTTTAAAAGTGCTGCCAGTTCTTCTCGTTTTCGGTATTCCTCCACCAGTAGTGGCAAATGAGAAGTCATCGAAGCCAATGCAAATCCTGTCATAACTAAGTTGTGTAAAGGAAGTCTATCATAGTAAAGTATCAGGTTGCCCCAAGCCACCAAAATATATATAAACGCTACGAATAACTTGAACAGAAAATATTTTTCTTGTCTTGAGGACACTACACAAATTTTTTGGGACTTGGGTCGAAAAAAATGCAAAATTGTTGTAAGTTTCCCACACATATTTACTAAAAGTATGAGCGACTTTAAGTTACCAAATAATAAATACATTTTGGTGAAATATTTTGGTTATATTTGAATTTGCGAGTTTAGCCTTCTTATAAAATTCAATCAAAAGAAAAATAAGCAGAATGTTGAGAAAAGAATGAAACCAATTTTGTTACTGATGCCTACTATTACTATTTCTCAATGTTTCAAAAACTTTTTCAGTCTTTTTTTAATTCTCGGTAACTGGTTGACTCGTCACTTCAGCATGATTTTTATTCCTACTAATAATAGCAAAGTTTGTTTAAAGTTGCTGGTGCCTATTGACTGTGCAATAATGTCAAGTCAAACTGGTGTAGTCATGTAAGAAAAAACATATTTCTTTCTCAGACGGCAAATTCTAAATAATTTATTTTTAAGATTGTATGCTGAGATATTGTCGCCTTGTATGTAATTTTTGCTCATAACGCCAGTAAGCGAAGATATTTATCTTCACCCGAATTCTTTACGAAATATGTTTCTTACGTAGCCATTCTGTCTGCAAAAGAAGCATGAAGGGTTAAATCTATTTTGAATTATATGACTTTATGACAACTGGATATTTCTATTGATAATAATCTTTCGGTTCATTCCAGGAAAACAAAATTATAACTACGCCTCAGAAAAGAAGATAAGGAATATAAAAAAGTGACAAATATTAAAGCAGCTTTAGAAGCAGGCTTTCGTTTCTAACACTATGAACTTAGCTGATATAATGTTATAGCTTTGAGACACTTTAATATTTATTTGTTTTGATGAACTAGCATTCGAACTTTATACGAAGCGATAGTTAAAAGCCCCTTTTAAATTTTTAATCTCCACGTGTACGAAACTGTGCTGTGTTGACTAGTGTACTCTTTTTTGAAATGTAAATATTAACTTTAGAAACCCACGCTTGAAGACATTATCCTAATGTAAAAGATAATATATGTGCACTAAAACTCCCATATAATACGTAAAAGCATTTGATGATACTGATGGCAAAAGTACTGATGACTTGTGAATATTTTCCTGGAATAGAGAGCAATATCTTTAGAATCCTCGACCAAAACACAAAATTAATAATCTAACATGTAGAGGCACTGTAAAATGACTGTAGTAAAAAAGTATTCAAATATCATATCTTCCATTAATTCTGGGTTGAAATTGCTAATCATCACACATTTATTCAGATCACTAAACATTATTGGACAATGCCGATAATTGTGACATTACAAAAGTAAGTTTGTTTCGTCATCATAAAAATGAAATTAATTTAATTGATTTAATCATCATTTCAAATCTTAATCGTTTTACACACTTGTCCTTGAATAATTTATTTCAGTTATGGTCGCAGCAATTTGCAAAACCACACACAAACATGCCAAATCCATTTTAATTTCGAATTTGAAGCAATTCATGTGTATTTTTTACGCCCGTCATTATCCTTGAAATTGAAATTACTGTAATTTTTCTGTCTAATAATTTCAATATAAAGTGTACTTTTCCCAATTAACGAAATTGACAATCTACTGTATTCAAATGATGTGATTAGTTAAAACCCTTCAGTCCTGCAGACAAAGTTGATCAGGAGGCACAAGTACAGTGGAAAAAATCAACAATGCATCTTGACACACTTGATATATAAGCAATTAACAATGCTGAACTCAAACAACTTGCAGCTGAGAAAGCAATGTGTGTATGTAAACCGTGGAATGTGGCGATCGTTTTGGATGAGATAAATACCCAAGTTGTTGCAGTTAAAGCTAGCAAAGTGTTTCCAATCTCATGTGAAGCTGTGGCTAGTGTAAGTTTGCAAATCACGATATTAATTATTTTTTTATTTTTTCATTGTATTTCATTGATTGCAACTTTATTACAGATTATGACAACAATTGCAACATATTTTATCATTTGTGTACAAACACGATCATCTTCAAACATTCAACCCTAATGAGATGGTTTTGGTATCTTGGTTTGTTGATGAAATACGCCTTTGTCGTTTATTCTTTAGAGCACGATGGTTATTTTAAGAAAATTAAGCAAAGAGCTTTCAATTTAATTTGGTAGTGCGCAGTAACTAGTAACTAACTTTTTAAAGCCTATTTTGTAAAATGATTATACCATACAATATCATTACTGGTTCATTTGTCGTAATGAGATTATTCAATAAATTACAGTAACCTATAGAGTAATTTTACAAATTTAATTAATTACTGTAGTTTTCTCTAAAACAGTAACAAATTTGCTGTGTGCTCCAAGTTATAGTTCAGTAAATTTAAAGCAATTGATTGGTCGTAAAATTTGCTGTAGCCAATATAAATCTTAAATGGCTTTAATGACTTGATATACCGCCGATCAAGCTTATTTTTCATAATCCTTCCAAACTTTTTAGTCTCTTCAAGTGTTTTTATGGATGTAGCATACACGTTTCCTTTTCCATTTCCTTCAGATTCTATTGTGATTATCACAGCGTCTATAACTAATACGAACAATATAAATCTTAAAGGTAGGATAAGACTCTCGTACTGCTGTATAAGGATGAATAGACTCATAATGAATACAAATGCACACAAACTTGTACAAATAACAGTAGACACATGCTGATGAATAAAATTGTAAACCGATAAGAAAACCTGAATTTCCCGCCATATTTTGATTGCATGTTTTAAGCCTTTCTTAGATGAGTTTCTCAAGCATTTTTTAAAAAGAAAGCAATAACTTGAGAAACATACGCAAGAAGATAGAAGATATACGATCACGTACATGCCGCAGGTTGCCAGTGTGAACGATAAAATCCATGCACCAAAACAAGCATTTAAAAATTTGACAATTAAAGTAAATACAATGGAGTCCGAACTTTGATTCGGGTTTTTGGGAAAGCATTCTGCCAAAAACACGTATCCAATGTTGATAGGAAGACAGGGGGTATCTAGCAGGTAAAGCCATATAACTATGGGAATTACGGGAATAGTCAATCCAGCAAGAATATTTACAAATCGCAATCTTTTCACAATTCCCGACTTTATTTCCGAGACATTTATACTTTGAACTGCAGACCAAAATATTTCAGAATTATTGTTTTATTTTCAATAATAATTTATAAACACAATCATACCTTTGTAGCGTTTTTCAAAATTCAGCATCGAGTTAAAAAGTAGAGCAAGCTCTTTTCGTTTTCGGAATCCATCTATCAGTAGTGGCAAATGAGAAGTCATCGAAAACAAAGTAAATCCTGTCATAACCAAATTTTGTAAAGGGAGTCTATCATAGTAGATGATCAGATTGCCCCAAGCCATTATAATATAGAGAAACGCTATAAGTAGCTTGAACAGAAAATTCTTTTCTTGTTTTGGGGACACTACGCCAATTTTATGCGAGTTGGGATGAACAAAATGCAAAATTGTTGTAAGCCTATCTAACATACTGATGAAAAGTAGAAGCGACTTTATGTTACCAAATAGTAAATACATTTTGATGGAATAATTTTGTAATATTTGAATTTGTCGGTCTAGCTTATTTTTTATGAAATTGAATAAGAAAAAAAGTAAAAAGGGATTTGAGAAGGGAACAAAGAGAAGCTTTTTTTAAATGATCCTAAACTTAACCAACTAAATTAATTAACTAGCTGCTAAACTAAATTCAGGTTCTTAAAGTTTCTGAAACTTATTTAAGTCTAAATTTGTACTATAAGTAATTGTGCTTATGCTTTATCAACATCTTGATTCCTACTAAATCAAGTAAATTTCCTTTCGAGTCGCTGGCTCCTACTGACTGTGCAGTCATGTAAGAAATATTTCTTTTCCGGACGGCATATTGTAAAGTATTTATTTAAAAAATAAATTCTGAGTTATTGCTTCTTCATATGTAACATTAGCACATAACGCTAGGAAGTCATCGCTTTGGTTTTAAATTTTTATAACATGGAAATGAGGAGAAAGCGTAGATATTTATCTACGCTTCTGAATTCTTATCCAACGAAAAAGCGGTGCTTACGTAGGCGTTGTCGTCGGAAAAGTGTGCAAGATTAAATCTATAAGAAGGCTATTATGTCTTAGATAGTTAGCTTGCTTGATATTTTTCAACAGTTTTGAGACACATTAATTATTTACCTATTTTGATGAACCGGAATTCTTACGATTAGTATAGAGCGATTGGTAACTGTCCCTTTTAATTTCTAATTTCCACGTGTGCCAAACAGTGATCTGTCGGCTTGTGTAAGCTTTTCTTACAGAGAATGTAATAATGAAAACCCATGCATTAAGATAGTTCATACCGGTAGAAAAGACAAAAATTCTCGAGTAAAGATGGCTGATGGTTTTCGGACATAATTAATATTTACATGTTTTAATGGACCGGTATTGGATTTAATCGTATACACTTTAACAACATAAAGTTAAAAAATTGATCGGTTCTCGCCCAATTTTTCACAGAAATGGCAAATAGCGAGAAAGAAAAAATATATGATGGGGTGCCCATATTTATTTTTTACACCCATTATTACCCTTAAAACTCTAAAATTCCAATAATTTTGTTGCCAAATAGCTTCAATTGAAGGTGTTTATTTGCCAATTAACAAAATTAGTGATCGAACGAATTTGAAGGAAACTTTTTGGTTAAAATACGTTAGTTTTGTTGAGAAAAGTAGTAAGGAAGCAAAAGTACTGTGCGAAAAATTGAAAATGCATCAGGCACACTTGATATATAAGCATTTAACTATTCTGAACTCAAATAACTTAGCAAACTTAGTTTTGGTTCCTCTTGAAATCCCGTTTTTTATTCTACTCGCTCCATATCGTTTTACCACAGTTACATCTTTAGACAAAGGATTTCATCATTTTACTTTGTCGAAATTGGGATCATTCAGGAAGCTTGTGTGTGGTTTTTTTAACAATTCTTGACTTCTCTTCCTATCTGTACGTTACACACACAGCTTCCTATGTGAATCCAACAAACCCTGTCTCTCACTTTCAATTAACATCCGTGATATTTTACTTTGTACAACAAATACTTCTTTCAAAATTTCTGTGGTTGGACCAGGAAAATCTTAAAGATTTTGTAGGCTTACTAAGAAATGTGGAAACATTCAGTGGCAAAGATAATTTCACTCCTCTACATAACAAATGGTTTTTGCGCATTACATGTACTCTGATATATATTTCAGTCGTTCCTAGCTCATATCTACATAAACATTTTGAAAAATTTCGAGCAGATTGGGATATTTTTTCAATTCTGATTGAATTTTGTTACATACGACGTAAGCTGTTTGGTACATACGGAAAAGTAATGTTAGTTTTAATTACTGCGGCGTTGCGGAGAGTAGCGTCAAATTTTGCTCTATTTCTTCAAACTTCAAAGGAAAACTTGTGCTTCATACAATGCGGAAATTTTGAATGGCAAGAAATAGAAAGTCGGTTTGAGATTATCTCAAATTTGATTGAAAAACTGAACATTCTACTAGGGCATATGATCACATGCTTTATTGTACAGTTATAATTGTGGATTGCATTCCAACTGGCTTATGTTTTAACAGAAGGCAGTCAATCAGATTGGATTTCCATTTGGACGATGTGTTTCACGCTTTGTCTATTTGTACTGTTTCTTGCTCTGGCAGCAGACATACATCAAAAAGTGGGTACTCTGAAGAGTTGGATTTACGCAGCGGAGAAAGCCAAATGTGTGCACAAATCGTGGAATGGATTTATTGTTTTGGATCAAATAAATAACGAGGTTATTGCAGTTAAAGCAAGCAACGTGTTTCCAATCACATATGGAGCTGTGGCTAGTGTAAGTTTGCCCGAAAAGATACTGATTATTTTCATATTTTGTATTCTATCAATATAATGTTTTGAATTTTATTACAGATTTTGACAACAATAGCAACATATTTTATTATTTGTGTACAAACACGATCATCTTTAAAAATTTAAAATTTACAACCCAAACAAGAAGTGGTGATGTCTTGTCTTTTTGTGCCTTTGTGTTTCAGTATTTACAGTAAAAAATATTTATTCATTGATGACTTATGTAATGAAATTAAACAAGCAGTTTTTCGTTAAATTCAATGGTGCGCCGTAACCGTCTCTTTTAATTGTTTGGTCACAAATTAAGGCTAAGAATTGTACTAATAAAACAACCTACAACTAAGTAATTAAATCATTCAATTTTTTATTTCAATTTGCCTTGAAAATCATTTAAAAACTAATCTACTAAATCTACTAATTCATCTTTCACACCCATCAACTTATTCAAAGTACTTGTCAAATACTTATATTGAAGGCAATTGTAATTCCAATTTTTTAAATTAATGGCTGTGTGCATTTGGTTCTAGTATATTATTTAGAAAATTTTAACTTTTGCTGGGGGACATTATCAGGTATCCCAACAAACCTTATTCATCCTATGAAACATTAAAACGGTTTATTAGTTTATAGCACCATGCATAAAGCAACTCTGATGTCAAAGCATTAAGCTGTTGTAAATCAAAATTATTTAGAAAATTTGGTTTTGGTTCCTCTAGACCTTTCTTACTTTATTTTGCTTTCTCCACACCGTTTGACCACTGATACTTCCTTGGGTAATGGATTTTATCGCACTTCTGTGTCGAAGTCAGGACCATTCAGGAAGCTTTTGTGCGGCCTCTTAACAATAGTTGACTTGTTCTTGTACCTTTACATTACCAAGTTAACAAGTCCGGTCGACCCGACAAACCCCGTTTCACACTTTCAGTTCACGTCTGCAGTATTTTACGTCATACAACGAATTTTTCTCTTAAAATTCCTGTGGTTTGACCAGAACAAGTTGAAAGATTTTGTGGATTTATTAAGAAATGTAGAAATGAACAGTAGCACACAAAGATACACTCTTACTAAAAGTAAATTAGCTCTTCGCATTGCATGTGTGCTCATATGTTTTGCAGTCATTCCGAACGCAAAGCTTTATAAATATTTCAAAACACAGCGACCAAAATCTAACGGTTTCTCATTTTTCATTGAATTGGGATACATACATGGCAAGCTATTTGGTGCTTATGGGAACCTAATGCCTGTTCTTATAGCTGCGGCTTTGTGGAGAATAGGCACAAATTTTGCTCGCTTTCTCCAGACATCAAGAGAAAGCATGTGCGCAAACATTCTGAAAATTTTGACTGGCAGCAAATTGAAGCTCAGTTTGAGAGTATTTCAAATTTGATTGAAAAAGCGAATCTTTTGATTGGGCATATGATTACATGTATGATTGTACAGTCAAGCCTATTCTTTGTGTTTGTACGCTGTACAATATGTTCTTGTTAATTCTGTGTATGTATATTATGTATCACGATACCCACTTATTTGCTGGAAAGACGAGCTGAATTAGACTACATGCTATGACTTGTGTTTACTTTACATATATTCAATGTTCTTGTTT
>JAQIXW010001478.1:0-19177 GCA_034700685.1 Willowsia buskii | reverse complement strand
AATTCTGTACACAAAATATAACTGTCTGCCACAAAGCAATGAGAAATATTCATAAGCCTTTCTCATTTTTATGAGTACATGAATCCTGATTTTCCCTTTTTCTGTCTGTTTCCTTTTCAGAGTATGTGTTTGAGGTTAGATTAATTCGGGATCACAGGGGACTGGGACTGAGTGTTACAGGTGGTTTGGATTCGCAGGTTAGTCCACTATTTTTGCGTGTTTACATTATTATTTATGCAAATCGAGAGACTTGAGCTAGAAAGTTTATTTAGGGGTTTTCTACACGAATGGTTTCAAACCCAGAAACATGTTAGCATAGGTACTCATGAATGTAGAATATTCATGCGTGACTTCATTGTGATTGTGTAGTACTCTCACGGTTAAAACTGGGATCCTCAAACGAACACAAGACAGGATAATGTTTGATATTAGTATTTTATTCAAGGTACTTTTTAGAAGAATGAAATAAATGACAATGAAAGAAGAAGGGCTGGAAAATAAAATTATGAAGCTAGTAGAGTAATATATAAGCATTAGTTTTATCCTAATCGTGTTATATGCGGTAGCAATATATTATGAGCTTACACAATGGGAAATGTTAGTTTGTTCTTTCAACCAACACTGAATTTCGTTTCCCGAAGGGCATCTAGCTAAATAAATGGTGGCCAATTTTTTCACGTTATTCAGCTATGACTGAAAGGAATTGGACTGGAACAAAGTCGATTATCCACTTAAATGTCCAACGACAGAGTAAATGAGACCTACTTTTTTCTTCTTCCTGCACAACTTTTGTTTTCTTTCGAATACCCAATAATAAGAATAGAAGATAGCCAAGGAAGAACAAAGAGAAAGTTACGAGAGAAAGCAAGAGACTTTTTTATTCTCTTTATAGGTCTTCGGATATCCGAAACCTATTCATGTCCACAGCTCTATTCTCTTGAAGAAATGGATAACCAAGGCCAGAACCGCAAATCGTTATAGAGTTGTAGCTTCAAGGGACTGACAAAGAATGCCGAATGCAGACAAAAATATTAGTCTAGCTAGCTGTATATATACATGTTATTAATAAATCAATGATGGTCCTAGAAAACTCTAAGGCAAATAGTGTTCTCGAGATCTCATCATTCAAACTAATCCTGCTTTTGTCAGTTTATTAAAGCTTTCATTCATGTGCAACGACTTTATACGTAAGGCTTTTTTCGGTATTGAGCATTTGACTTTTTCGTGCAATTAACTTTATGACGGATTTTATTTTTACTGCGACATTTTTGCAACTTATGTCGTAAAGTTGTAAATAGGCTACCTAAACTCATCGGCATAAGCTCTCACAGAGAAAATATTATTCACCCGCTACATTTCACTGGTAGCAGAATTATGAGTCCAGTATAAAGTTGAAAGTATGAAAATTATTTTGTTGATATGCGTGTGCTCTAACTTTTATGTTTTTGACAAATATATCTACAGGAAACATATCCAGGACTGATTAGAGTTAAGAAAGTATTTCCCATGGGTCCGGCTTACGAGTCTGGCGAATTGCGACCGTACGATATTATCCTCGAAGCGAATGGAGTTGCCCTTTCCGGCTTGACAAATCACGTAATAACAGATTATACTTTTTAACCTGCTAGTTGTCTAGCGCAGCAATGCAATGTGTGTTGACTTGTGCTTTGCTTCATCATACACTTTTCTCTTATTCCCAATTCTCCTTCCTTCCGAAATAATAATCCCAGGTTCAACCTACACAATTTTTATAAACCAACATAACCCATATATGTACGTGTTGGGATCATTGAATGACTTCTGCAAGGTCTACTTATTTCTTTTCACAAAACATGTTCCTTTTAACGTTCCCGTGCTGTTGCAAATGACATCAAATTCACTGTTACAGTCTTCCAGTTCAGTCGAACAAAAATGTGAAAGTCATGCATGAACGCGTCGTGTGAAATAAGGATCAAATATGTTGCATCTAAAACGTTGTGTATAGGTATTCTGAGCAAAAATGTCAAATGTAAAGGTGCCTGACAGGAAAAAGTGAAAGAGAAAAAATGTGTCGAGGAGTTATCACGGAAATGCGTCGTAATCTAATTCAAGGCAAGCCTGATTTAAATAAAAAACGGAAGTCAAACGTCTGATGTGTCACATTCATACAGAAGCTGCTCCATATAAATGTGAACAAAATTATTTTCGGTTGAAAAGTCAAAAAAGCTAGATGAAACTTGAATTTGAAGATTAAATATTCTGTTTTAAGCAATCTGGTTTACAGTGTGTATGACTTCAGCTTGGCACGATGTAGCGAAACGTTGATGGATTGAAAGTGTACTTACGTGCGTGTCAAGTGAAAAGAAATAAGTTTTACTTTCTCCAGCAAAACTAGTGGAAATAATTTTATGAAAAATCCATGTACTTGACTCTCTCAGCAGTTATATATCAGATCCATATACAATTCAAAAGAAATGTTTTTCCACTTATGCCTTACTGCTTATAAAAATATTGTGTGGGCTGATCAAAGAAAACGTGCTCAAGTGTTTTTTTCTGTTTTCAGGAAGCCTTGGAAGTCTTAAGAACAACTCCAACGGAAACGATTCTCACTATTTGCCGCCCACCAATTAACATTCCTGGTTTCCACGATTCCTCTTTATCACGCTCGGTTGATCTTTCAATCGCCCACCTCCAGTCACAGAGTCAACCAGCTTTAAACCAACTAACTCAGAGTGGTTCCCAATACCAATCTCAACAACTTGTTAGCTCGAATCACCAGCAAACGGGAAAGCCTGCAAAGAAAACATGCGTCCAATGCGGTGGTGTTCAGAGGCAGCCTCCACCTGATAAGTCAAACTCATCAAGTACAATATCCCTCAACCCATCTGTCAAGTCTAAGTCCTTATCTAGTCTCAAAATTCCTCCAGTGCAAACTCAAGAATCATTTGGCGTAAGTTCGTTTACTAAATAAACTGATGGATAAAACAGTTTAGAATCCGATCTCGAAATCAATTTAATTTTCTGTCATCCGTCAACTTTTGTAACAGGAATTCGAAGTAACACTCGACAAGATCAATGGAAGCTTGGGATTTACTCTCCGTCAAGAAGACACAAGCGTTCTGGGCCACTACGTCAGAGCTTTAGTGAAGGATCCAGCTTTGTCAGATGGAAGGATTCGTCCCGGTGACCGTATCATAGCGGTAAGTAAACAAAAATCAGAACCGATAAGTGAATAGACTGACATATCATTCCATTTCGCTTGTTTTTACTTTCTCTTTTAGGTAAATGGCCAGGATTTGTCAGAGATGAGCCATGCAGACGCAATAAATTTCCTTCGGTCATGCCCCACAGAAGTGACATTGCGATTGTACCGTGACGTGTCACCAACTCCGATCTCACCACTTTCCCCGACAGAGTCACACAAATCCCTGAAAGCGAAACCACTAAGGTAAGAAAGTGAAAGCAAAATCACTACGCAGTCCTATACATAGAAACTTTCCAGAAACCCAACAAGCAGCACTTGGTTTAGCCTTCAGAAGTATTAGCTTAAAGTGTGTTCTCTGCCCGGAATAGAAATGTAGTAAGTTTAGAAGGTCGAAGAACACACATAGATACGTACACTCACAAACACAGCTAGACCATTCATTTTTTATCAATGTAAGGTAAACATAGGAAGACGAGTATCACACACACATAATATTCCCTTTTGATACTGATTTAACGTTTTGTTACCTTTTACGGTGAATCACCACAAAGCATGTACAGCAAATACCCTTTTAGCATGTATTGACACTTCCAGAAATTCTCCATAAATAGATGATTTGTTTGAATTAACGAACCCGGATTTTATGAGAACTTTATAAAGGTAGGCAAGTAAAGGTCTTCTCTTTAACAAATCAAAAATTGATTTGTAAACTCGCACTTCCTTGTAAGCTTGTATGCACTTCCTTTTTTCCAAAAACCGATAAAAGGTACCATCAGAAAAGGTTGAGAGATAAGCCATCAAAGAGTAAATACAACGCGCAAGTACTGACTGATTGTTCTGATACCAACATTAATTTTCCATTTCGTTAGAATTCTAACAGTTCCAAGTTGTCTACTTTACGAAACAAGTTCTCAAAAGACTTTCTCTTAATTTCTCGTTCTCATCAACCTTTGTAACATTCACATTATAATAACCTATCCTACATGCTTTCCATGTGAAAACGTACTTCAACTCTGCATTATCATTGTTAGTTGTAAGTTATAACCATTAATCAAAACGAGTATGTACTTCTCTTTAGAAAATAAACAGAGGGAAAAGTCAACAAAGGTAGAACATGAAACATGATAAATACGACATGACCCGAAATATTGGGAAAGTTGTTAGAACAGGTAACAAGTTTTAGGGAAAAGCAATAATTATTTTATACCAGAGAAAACACAGTTACTCATCAGAGTTTTGTTTAAAAGTTTGAAGTCCTCTTGAACACTAACAACTCGTAGTATAGTTTACAGAAGCACAGAAGTGTCACGTTTGAGCAAGATTTAGTACATCTAGAACTTAATGGAAGAAATGAATGATGCAAATAAATTATACTTGGCAATTACATTTTTAGTAGTGTTGCAAATCTGTTTCCAAAGGGCAATTTCTAGAAGTTAGTACAGAGAAGTGTGTTTGAATTACAACATTCGTTTTGCTGCACTAAATTAAAACTTTTCTATCATCAGAGCATTATGTACTCCATGAGGGGAATGCCAGAAAAGTTTTAAAAAATCAAAATGCGCTATCGTGTCAGACCATTTGGTTTATGTGTCATTTATGAAAGGAACTTTTAAAATAGATTTTTTTATTTCGTATAAAATCTGTGTACAATGTCAAATGTCCAAAACTTGGGATAATTTGCAGTAAGAATATTTTTCTCCTCTTGATTATAAGTAGGAATGAAGCAAGATTTTAAAATGCACAGAATACATATCTGTTCTGAATAGACGAGACACATGACACAAAACGTTCATTTGGTTTTATGGCATTCACCTCCAGAGTTCCCAAAATGAGTTTTCTTCTTTTTACACTGAGCACATCCTCGGTTGGAAACGACTTTTCTTAGCAGATTTGCACAAGGCAATTTTTTCTTGTCATGCTATATTCTATATTGAGCTTGTTCTTCCGGATTGCTCTGTTCCCTTTTGTTACGTTCCGCTTGGTTTAGAACTCGTCTTGACGATTTATTCTAAAAATGTTTAAGTGAGTGCAAAAGGTGTTCATGCAATTTTCTATTTTGGTAACTACATACCTATATATATTTTCACCTTTGCATACCAGATATCCTTTGGTTCGCTATCCTTGCTCGAAAGTTTCATAATGAATTTTCTGTAAAAGATGAAGTTGCGTCGAAAGTTTGGTTTCTAGCACATATAACCGTCCTTGTTCGGTATTTTTGTATTGAATGACCTACAAAGAACAAGCGTCTTTTAGAACTTGGATACTCTCGGATAACTTCGAGCTTGCCTTTTCCTACTTGAACATTCATGACATCTCTCGGGAGCAATAGCTTTCTCCTATTCAATATTTCTACGGAGAAATGCCGCAAACTAAACTTGTATACTTTGTCTCTCAATTTTTCGTAATATGTATTAGATTATGACTTATGAGACAGTGTGGATATCTCGAGAAAGTTAAGAGCAACCCTGTATCTTAGAAGGATAACAATGTGATTATGTGATGTGAAGTTTATATTAATGATGAATGTGTTTCAGTAACACTTTTGAGTTTGTCGGTTACAGGATAATATGTTTATGTGAAGCTAAGTGTAGTGGTTAGAGTTTTATCGTTGTATGTTATATGCATATTGATTCAATGATTTAATTTTGCTGAAGAAAATACAAATTGAAGTGAAAGTCAAGGAGAAAGCTTTATGTTACACAAAGTACATAAATCATAGGTTTAGCAATGAGAAAAGGATAAGCATAATACATTTCATTCTGGATAGGTAATTGTAGAAGCCACAACAATACCAAGAAAAATATGCATAATGTGGAGAGAAACACAAATAATTAGACAAACTTTTAGGTCTTCAGCATGCGTTGTTGGATAGAAGCATTAAGAGAAGAGCGTCTTTGTTTTAGTCAACACTCCACGCTACCGTTATAGTTTAAGCATTTTTTCTATGTGATGCATGTATATTATGGAGTAGGAATGTGTATGATCAAAATGTTGGCATGCTTTGCTCAATTTTAGTATGCCTTACCATCACCACCCTTTCATTAGTTTCCAATTGCAATTGTTGGCTTTGATCCCACAAAATTAGATGCCATTGGGATGCGATAAAAATATTGTTTTCCTATGTACGTGTCTCTGTACTTTTTAAATATTAAACTGCATCATCGGGGTCCACATAAAAGTCATAAAACATGTAAAAGCATGAAACTTTTAATAAAAGTAGAGAATTAAACAGCACATTGAACAATGCCCGGTGCATTTACAAGTTACGAAGACGTTATAATAGGAAGCAATTTTGTGTGCACATTTTTTATTACGCTTGTAACTTCTGGATTTGCAGGAAGGAAGCCATAGACATGCTGAATGACTTGGCAGTGAGAAAACAAATGAGTATTAGTAGTTCGGGTGCTATTCCTGGCTCGGATCCAAAGCATTCCCTACCTGGATCTGTTGCAGGAAGGACCGGCTTGAGAGGTCACAGGACCCTAAATCAAGATGTCAATGGTCCTGCTACCCTACCCAGACGAAGATTAGCACATGCTGGAGTAACTCCTTCGCCAGAAGTATTGTCAGCAGCACTTAGTCGTAAGTTTTTTACTTGAACAAAATTAATTGTATAATATGCCACTGGTATTGCACGTTTGTACATATGTAACTTTAAAAAACTATGATTATTGCAATTTCAGACTTTGCGGGAACTGCGCAAACGAAAGCCTCCAAAAAGTCCTCGAAACAGGAAGCACCTACTACTACCACTCCTCCAGCAAGTAATAATTCATCAAGTAGCGGTGGCAGTTCCGGGTATAGGTCAAGTGCCAGCCGTCTTACCGCTGCTAACAATAGCAGTAGCAGTAATTATCCAACAGAGACGAGGAGCAGTGGAAGTGGCGAATCTACACCAGTTGGCACGATTATTAGCAAACATGGAAAGAAGACTGATTTGTACAGAAATTACTCTGATCTTCGTTCTGTAATGAACATGGATGAAGATGATGATGATGACGGCATTTTTAAGGAAGATATCAGTCCAGGCGGAAGTAGCAGCGTTCTAGATAGAGACGAAAGTGACTCAGAACAAACTACCCCAAAAGCAAGAAAACCATCGTTTAGAAACTTCAATTTGCACCTGGATAGGATTAGCAGTCTTGAAGACGACGAGTCCTTCACATCTGATCTCGAGAGACATGTAGGCAGAGCATACATTTTTTAATCGTTTGATGGGAAAATTTCTAATTTTATTTATTTAGCTTTTTGTTAGCTTAAGGTAGTAACAGAGATTTTGTGCATTTTCTCTAGCACGACAGTATTGTATCAGAGCCCGGTTACGCTGCAACAGACACGGAGATGGGCGATGGTAGCAACTTTAAACACGGTCAACCTGCATATCAATCTGCCATACTTTCTTCGAATACAACAGGACTTAAGGCCCGTGGGAAGGGAAACAAATTTGGCAAAGATGCTTTTGGCTCGGGTTTTCGTATTGCTGGTGGAGATTCTCCAACTACGCTCTCTGACGCTGACATTCCGACATCTCTATCCACGACTACGAAAAAAACAACTAAAACTTCACAACAGGTACCGTTTCGTTGGCTTAAAATCACATAGTCATGAACATGTTATTTTTATCAATGTATGTATGCTATGTATATATGTAATTTGGTGTGGATGAGTAAACATGTTTATCTATACTTTTCAACAGACGAAAGATTCAAAAACAACTGTGAAGGAACCTTCCCCATCTACTTCGCAATCTACGTCTGACTCTGGAAAATCCGGAGGACTGTTAAAGTGGAAGGGTGTGCTGTTTTCTCATGAAGATGAGGAAGGAGGTGAAAGTACAGAAGATTTAGTTGATTCAAGAGAACTTGACTCCAGTTTTAGAAAACCCGTTGGTACCTCAGGTATAATGCAATACACACATATGAAACTTTTGAAACGAAAAGTCCTACACATACCCATATTAATATCATATACACTTTGACTTGGATATTGGATGAAAGTATTATTGCAGTTCAAGAATTTCTATGCTATGTGATAATATTATTTAGAGTCGTACGTTCATGAAATGAATCCCTCAAGTAATTTTCTTCCGGTGCTTTCCATTAGTTACATAAGTGAAAACAATGGGAACTCATTTACTTTAATGTTACTCACGACACGCCCGTCTGCTCCTCGTTGGTTTTTTCACAGGCGGTGGCACAATCAGTAGTATTGAATCCAGACTAAGCATGAACGAAGACGGCGAGGAACAAGGAAACAGTTCTATGTACCTAAATGCAAGACATCCACTTCCACAAAGACGCAGTCCGGATGGAAGAGAGTTCAGGGAATGTGATACAGAAGCCGCCGTTAATATAAATCAAAGCGACGGAGAGCAGGTTGGGGGACAGATAAAATGAGCATTGAAATTTCAGGCTATGGAGTACCCTTTAAAAGAGGTGTAATACCAGCGTTTGTTTGTTGTTCAAAATTGTAGATTTTCACAGTACAACTCAGTCGGAGATGGTGTAGTAGGCTTGGATTCAGTCTTCAAGGGTCGGAGGGAAGTACCTATATAAGTGCAATTTATCCTGATAGCGTGGCCGCTAAGGATGGTAGGCTCAGGGTTGGAGATGAACTAATTATGGTGAGTCACAGAGAATGGTTTTTCCAAAGTACTATAGGTATCCCAGTATATTTAGATTGTCTGCAATTTTAACTTTTATTCCTCTTATTTGAAATCAATAGATAAATGGAGAAACCGTGAGAGGAAGGAGTACTACAGAGATAATAGATATGATGAGAAAAATCCGAGGTGTTATCAGCATAACCTTGCATAGGAGACCCAACGTGGAACCAGATTTTAATCCAAAGGACCATGAGCTTGGATTAACGTGAAGCGTGATGAAACGGAAAGGGAATAATGAAAAGTAAAGGTGTCACTACGACCTCCTTTGGAAAGGATTTTTAAAACGCTGCTTTTGAGAGAAGCAAAAATATGTTTATTAAATAAAAAGAATCCCTTTTGAAATAGAGCTTACAGATTGTGAAAATGAAAATACAAATGGATTAATTTTTAATGAGCTGAATGTCTATTTCTGCATGTTTTGAACAGTAAATTATAACGATTCCTCAGTATATGTAATTAGAATGAAACAAATGATATCATGCTGTTTATTGTCAAGTAAATTTAAGTTCAAAGAGTACTATTGTCGTTCCAAAGATTACTAAAGTATGAATTGTTACTATAAAAATCAAGTAGGAGACTTTTGTTGATTGTTTTGGCAGTTTAGTACATTATATATGATATCTTGTAAAGATAAATGACTAAGATTTAGACGAGTTGACTAAGTTTTCGGGTTGACTAATATCGTATTTGTGTCAATAGCTGAAACGATGAAAGAAACTACATAACGTATGTACGAATAAAAGTAAAATTACGTATAAAAGTAAACACTTTTACAGCATGACTTTGCTTTGCTATGTTGAACCCTTATTTACTTTTCTCACGAATCATATCTCCATCATCATAATATCAAACTTAGCATTATTGGAAACAATCTACTCGATAAAATGGCGAAACAATACATATTCATTCATTCATTACAACCGTTCGTCTGGGATTTTGCTCGTTTGTTGCTCTACGATATAGAGCATCAGTTTCGCTACATTTAAGTATTCTCTAAAGCTGGAAATGACTTTTGAACCTCGGCTTACGCAACTCCTTTGTTGTACGAAATTGTGATATTTAAAATTCAAAATATTATTTCTCAATACTGTAATTGCATATTACTTCCATGTTTTGTGTTAAGATGCATAACATAAATAGGTATATATTCCTCCTTTTACCTTAAGGCATCCACATATAGGTATATATGATGAAAATAATGACAAGTTTGAATTCCAAAAATTACGGGAGGAACCACTTACAATTAATTTTATCGTTTTGAAGAGGGAATGTTGTCTTGGACGGTCATGCGTTTACTAACCCACATTCTACCTTTAAATCTTTACAAAAAACCAGCTATTAGTGAAGTTTGCCATCCGTCAAAGATCTCCGGAAGAGTGAGGGAAATGAATCAAGAGCACATGGCATTAAATTTCCTATGACTCCATATAAGGAAATCACTTCCTATTTTAGGATTATGGGCGGCCCTACATGGGCCATTTGCAATCGTCTCAGTGTGAGTGAGTGTGAGAACGCAAAGAGAAAAAACTCGCAGTTCCTTTAGTGTTTAGCGTTTGCCACCGCTTGTGATTCTTGTGATTCATGATCTTCCCAAAGTTGCATGGCGTAACATCAAATCCTGTGCGTATTCACGTCATGACATCTTGTGCATCGGTATGCATAAGGATGCTCATCTCAACATTATGGTTCTGCATTTGACTCTGAAATATTATAAAAATTCCAGAATTGCTGTACCATCAATCCAAACATCCATTGATAGCAAAATCAACAGGGATTGTAATTGTGCTATCGAAAATAAAGGTGTATACGCATTGAATTAAAAGCAATTACTATGTTATGTATATGTTACTCATGCGAATTTAATTTCTGGATCTGCGGATATTGATATCACGATGATGCATGATTGTGAGCTGGACATGGAATTCGTTGTACTACATAGTACGATATTCATGTCTTCAAAAGCAAATACAATTTACTTACACTGTTTACGAAAATCGAAAAAGTTTAATAGATAGATAGATAGATTTACTTTATTGTCCATCCCAAGTCAGAAATATCCTGTTTTACATCGGGTACCCAAATAAGTTTTCGCCTTTTATATTTCTGTCCCGGCTTGCGCTATAGGTTATCATGTTTTATATTCAGTATTTTAATAATAAAAAAACTTACAAAATCAAGCACATGAATCTCAGATATTTGCATGTAGTAGATAATGTCAAATGTATATTAACTAGGAATTGTAATTGATCACTGTGTTATTATGACAAAAATACCTACGTACATAATATGCACTCTATTTATCTCTTAAAAGACGTCTCCTCTTTCACTACAATATACGCGATCATAACTATCTTAATTTCTTTCCTGGGAGATTCAATACACTTTGACATAGAATATCAAAGTTATTTTTATTTTTACAAGTTGGATTGTAAGCAGAACATTTTCGCATTACCTACATAGTGTAATGATAACGTATTGGTATTAACAAAGGTTTTGGCTTCGATTTAGTTTACGCACTTTGCTTACAACAGTTTTGTTTTTTGGCGTTGGCTGCTATTTAGCTTGGGATTAGAACGTATTGTAATACATACTTTCTTTGGGACTCTAAATGTTTTTGATAAAAAGTAAATAATTTCTCGAGCCAGACCGCCCACCATCACCATAATTAGATTTCCTATATGGTCGATAAACATAATTTCTCTTTATTTGTGGCATTGTTTTGGTTTATGCTGTTTTGAAAGTATTCGCTTGTACACTGTTAAGAGAAATAACGTTTGTAAATTGAATAAAGTGGATGAAATGGTAACGAAACCGAAAGGACAAAACATCAACATTGAGACTGCTGCGAAATTAATTTAAATTTAAAGCTCCAAAAACCTTGTTGGTAAGATCCCGCATTTTATAGATCCCATTTAGGTACATACCTACGTGCAATTATTATTAGGCATGAGTCTACGGCGATACGTCTCATGAAAATTTTGGTAATCGAAAGCTTTATTTTATACTTCATTATTTGGGACACCGATGATGATGATGATGCATATTATGTACAAGAAATAAGAACTATTATCTGTAAGACTGAATATAATAATATGGATTCTAGTGAATACAAAATATTTTGAAGCTACTTGGCCACGTCACAGGCCGTAATTTAACAGTTAGAATGAACATCTTCGAATGGAGTGTGGCATGGATGATGATACAAGTCTCTGGTATTCATCTTGCTTTGAGTCTTATATTTTTTTTAGTTTAAATCTTCTGTACAACCACAGCTTACATCCACAACAACAGAGCAAGGCCAGTCAGCTTTTAAGACGAAAAAAGAAATGGCTGCACATGTAAAAAACTTCATTTTTAGCTACATTTAGAATATCGGGAAGCAGGAAGCGAGCCAAAAATCCCTTTTCTCTTTCACCAAATGAGATGGATTCCAACTTCAAAATAGAAGTCTGCTTTGGAACTAAATTATGTTGTGGAAATACCAAGCAGGTTATTTTGGCTACATAATGACACAAAAAACTCGGGCACGAAGCTTTTAGTTTTAAGCTAAACGGAAAATTATAGAGGCATACATTATGTTTTAAGTTTTGTGGTATGTGAATACAGAGTACACATGTATACAGTAAAAGACCCACACATGCCAAAGTTGAAACTATATTCAGGGTATTCAAACAGAATGTTTAATGCAATGCTTAATTAATGTTATATAAATAAAGGATCATTAGTCATAAACTATAATTATTCAGTTAGATAGAATCCACATGCCAATCCAGTTATTAAATTCCGAAGACCCCGATTCGGTCAAGACCATTGCTAAATTTTTTAATTCGAACGAGGCAAAGAATTGTTTTAAATCTAACCTAGCCTTAATAAAATATTAACCTGTATCTGCGTCTAGAATTCATTCTTAGCGCATACTTAAGTGTTTATGTACTTAAGAAAAATAAAACATGCATAGGCAATCATTTTATGGTAGTAACAAAGCTTTCATTGATTCCTCAGATTTGTGGCTGCAAAAATATTCAGCTCATTGCGTTACATCATTTGTTTTTGAGTAAAAAGTACTGAAAATGGATGTTATTTATTTGATAAGAAAAAATAATGATAACTATCGCGCATCGTACGATATACTTGAGACACCAATGGCAGTTCAGTGTTAACTTTGTCCAGTACATTACATACCAAATTTTGTGACTCTTTTCTTGTCATTCCTCTCCTCATGCGAGAAAAGAATTTCTTTCCTTGTTTTGCCATGTTTCTCAATGTATGGTTTCTTCCAAAATTGATCACAGTTTTTTATGATTAAAAATTTTTGACCAAAGTGTAAGCAAATTTATATCAGACTTGCTGTCAAATTGCAGAGTAACAGGTGCCGTTTTGCTTCAAAACATTGGCAATATACATCAACTACCTAAAAGATTTGAACTAAATAAATTACTTGATCATGTTTTAATTGAAAACACCAACAGGTCAGGAATGGTTAAAAGAGAGAAGAGTGTTAATGATGAAAGGTCTGTCTTCAATGTAGGATCGGTTGTATGCTATAAATGTACGTACAAATAAAGTTTTGTACTATACATCTCGAAATCCATGAACATTCAGCCTCGATTAAAGAAATGCTTAATTAAAATAAATCCAAAAAAACATATTGAGCTTAACCACAATGACTACATGGCCATTGATATCCATTCCAGTATAATGTGCGTTCCTCTCAATTCGCATCATATCTGACTGAAACAAAGTAATAATGTGAGATGGTGGAAAGCTCTTCTGTGTAACTTTCCTCATTTGTAACCAAACATATGCAGAGCGACAACTTGAAGCCCAATCACAGACAACAGGTTGAGGCTCCCCTCTTCAGTCTCGTCCATCCCATACATCGCTGATATTACTCTACAAACTGCAAACACACAGTTAATACAGGATGATCAAGTGAAAATCTTAGCGTAGCCACGTATCTCCCAACAGGGAATCATTGAATCCATCGACACAATGGATGGATAACTATACAAGTTTACATTATTACGCACAAGAGCATACTATTAACTATGTGTATGTATCAGCATTAAAAACCAAATGTTGCATCCTTTACTCACAAACACTAAAATAATACATGGGTTATGAATGGGTTGGCACGACTTTTTGGTAAGTGAAGTGTGCATGTTGAATTTTGAAAAGTCTCTTCAGTGAATCGTGGCTGCTGCGGTATATAATACTGAAGATGGCCAATATGTATATTATGCATCATAAATACATGCCTTAATGTTGAATGCATCATGCATCTCTATTTTCTATGAGGTCTCTGGTTAAAAAATTGAATCTTCTCGTGGTGGTGTGTAAAATGTTTGAAGACATGAGATGAGCTTTGTTTAGAAGAATATCCAAATACGGGAAGGGAATACTGCTAAATGCAGTCTGCACTCAGCTGTTATCGAGATAGGTGCTCTGGGAAGGAAACCTGAAAGAAAAGACAAGGAGAAATAACACTTTCCTCCTGTTCATTCAGATAAACACCAAGTACTTATCCTAATCATAATACACACAAATAAGTAAATAAATTTTTACCTCACGTATGTACACAGTACGAATCATACATTCACGTAGTAAATCATACAGCGAGTAATGCATTAATTGTGTACCAAAAATAGCATCAGTGCACAAGTGTTATTCTTTTGCAGGTACATGATTTTCACAGATTTGGTCTGTATTTGATACGTGATCTGTATAAAAAACAATTTTTTTCTCAGAAAACCGTAATTGATAAAGTGATTTGTGTGTGAGTATATCAATGACATGCTAATTTTTCAATTAAACTTACCAGTGAAAAGAATGAAGTATTTTTATTTGACACATGAAAAAGAATTTTCTTATTAAATATTTCAAACTCCTGAATTTAACTTTTGCACACATAAAAACATTAATTGGAAATATTTGGAGCTAAGCACCGTGAAAGTTTCGGTTCTTTTGGGAAGAGGTTCCAAAATAGAAACTATTTTTGCAACTTTATGCACAGTGCATATGTAAGAGCCAACATTGTGCATTGAGATACACAGCCTGACACCGGAAAAACCCGACAAGACTTCATAGGACTCCCGAGTGAACTGCTGGTTTGCTGGAACACTGATTTCAACGGCTAAAAAGCACATTGCTTTTTGTCTAGTGCACATTGTTTCCTCCTGATCCCCGCGAACCATAAATAGTCCGGCTTTAGGAACTGAACGGAAGCTACGCTGGAAATACTGTAGTTCTTCATGTGTTGTCAGCTGTTTCAGAACCTAATTAAAGATTTAAATGTTCTATTTAATTGTGTAGACTATGACATGTGACACAGTGGCTAGAATCGAAACATTCATGTGTTAATGTATGAGATTTGCAATAATTGCAATTAGACAACTAAAAAGACATTCAGAGATTTATCATTTCGGAAAACGGCATTTGATTTTATAGATATCCGGATTTGGCACGTGCTGCAAGTAAATAAATAACAATGCAAAACCATTTGGACGCGAGTCAACGGTCGTTTGCCATGCTTGCCTCAGGAGATCCATTTGGACCTCCGCCTGGTCATGAGCACTACGCGACCCTTACTAATCATAATCACAGCTCTCCACCGGGTGCTGACTTTGGACATCTTTTAAGTGCCAATGGAGGGGGTGGTGGTGGAGGAGGAGGAGGGAATCCCTCTATGGTTAACAGTAACCACCACAATCACTCCCATCATACTCATTCATCGAATAGTAGCAGTAACAATAATAACAGCTCTTCCAACAACAACAATAATAATAATAACAACAACTCGGAAACAAAGCCGAAAAAGACGTTGCCTCCAAACGGAAAGAAAACTAAAGGACGGGTCAAGATTAAAATGGAATTCATCGACAACAAGTTGCGGCGGTACACCACCTTCTCGAAACGGAAGACTGGAATCATGAAAAAGGTTAGTATGGATATGGTGAAGTGTAACTAGATATATAACATTCTCAAAATGGAAGCATTTCATTTATTGGCGAACCATTGAAACTATAATTGCATTCCATCGTTGGTCATTCGTAGTTTACATGAATGTGTGATTAACTTTTAATCACAGACTTAATGACGCCATAATAACAGGGATCATCCCATGAATTCCATAGAAGGACTCATGATAAATTAATTATCCCTAATGATAGTCTTTACGCAACAGCATTAATATTAAAGTGATAAGGAAAATTACAAATTATTGCAGTGTAGTGTGATGTATTTGATGTTTCCTTTCAGCCAGCCTAGGTGACTGAGATAGGGGCATCTTTCAAAAGCAATTACATCGTGACAAATTTTATCACTAGAATTTTTTATAGCTTATACAACGAAATGTATGAACTGAAAACAACGCTTATGATTGTTGCGTCACAGTAATCAGAAATTGTATCTTGTATCGATTTGCTATAATGATAAATTTTTAACTGGACCCAAACATTAGTAAAATGTCATTGCTTATAACATGCATGGTTTTTCACGGAGAAATATCTTCATTGCAGATTACAAGTAGGTACAAAAACCAGGGATTTTCTCTTTCTCACGCACAAGCTCAAGCATGGCTCAATAAAGTTGCTTTTTTGCTTTAGCGTTTCTTATGATTTTTTTCATGGCAATCATGCAGATATTCTTTTGCTTGACTTTTACTCTATAGTAAAGCAGTCTTTGTGTCTCTGCTCTGTCTCCTTTTCGCTCGGTTGAATTGAATGTAATAGTAATAGTATAGTAATGTACTTACGTACATAACAATCATAATAGATTAACTTTATACATGCATATATTACATCGATACCTGTTGGCTTTGATGATGATTTTTCCACTATGCTAATGCACAATGGATTGCGGCATGTGTTCCCTGTGATCTCTGTGTGATGTGATGTGCTTCTCATACAAGCAGGCATATTATACCACCACCACTAACCACACTACCTCGTTTACGTACATCTATAGGTACCTCATGTACGTACATCATCCGTCCATACATTATCTATCCACAAAGCCACACTCACTCCTGCCACAGTCGATGCAATGTGTTCGTCATGTCCATGTGGGTTTTCTAATCCAAGTTTTAGGTCAAAGGTTCATTCCTATTCCAAATTTGACTGAATATATGGAATCTGCACACTCGAAATAGTCTAGGCCAATTGTCAGTTTTGGAATTTTTCAATATTTTCACGGAAATTACCGGTGCAGGAAATCGATCTGGCGTGTTAGTGAGCTGGTAATTTTTTTTTGTCTGACTGAACCATGATCATCATCACCATCGTCATCATCATCATCATCATCACAAGCCATCATACAGCATACTTCTTGAATGTAACATTTCGTTTTGTTGCATTGAGCTGTAAAAAGACGCATTGTTGTTTACTCCTATTAGTTAAGCATTCAGTATATATACCTTTAAACTAAACTATTACTTTCATTATTCACATTTTTCTATTTTATTTACATCTCTCACTCGCCTGATATATGGAAGAGAAACATCATCATGCTCTGCTGCAACATATTAAATACATATATCAATAGCACCACGGTAGTAGTAAAAAACGTCAGACAAAATTTTTACACGCTGAAATAGAGCTCTGATGACGATGATGATGATATGTGTGTAGTTCTTTTGAACTGAACATTAACTGCAATTTATGTGTATCTCTCTGCCTAAGCAATGAAATTGTAAATTATTTCCTCTGAGCTATACATTCGTTTAATGATATACCTACATAAGTGTATAGTTAGCTTAGTGGCTGTCATTTGGGCTGTAGGAATTTGAGATAGTGAAATTTATTAGCCTGACATAACTTTATAAAAAAAATATACTGATTGTCGCATATACTTAAGAGCAAAGAGTTCTTATAAATTAAAATAAGATGGATAAGAAAAGAATCATTTACAAAAAAATATGATGCATGATGATGGCACTGAACGCGCGTAATACGACGATGATGCTTTCAAATGGTGTAAAATGTAAATTGTGCAGGGACATGAGGCATCAAGCAACTTAACTAGCTATCTTTCCATCCCTTGAGTTGAGTTGTATAACTATTCATTATCTTACATATTCATTCATATTGAGCATATGACTCTTTTTACTACTGCCCACGTGAATTAAAATAATAATTGTTATTTACTACCATGTTTTTATTAGATTGTATGAAGATGACGATGCATAACTTGCACCGTGATTGTAGTTAATGAAATTATTAGTAACAGACGACATTCTTAATTTAACGTGAGCCTTGTTTTTCTCAGCGGCCGGTGCGGTGTTAGATTTCTGAAATCACAATTGGCATGCTATAGTCTTTTATCTTGATGTTTGACACCATTTTGCAATGTTAGAAGGGAGTTACATTGTCAAATCTTGTTTACGTGCTTCTGAAGACGTTTTATAATAATAATGATGATGATTGTGATTATAGGATGATGTGTGAGACTGTCGTTGAAGGAATAATATTCAGGCAAGAACGCATTATGTAGAAGAAATTCATAAACTTAAATCCTACTCATGGTTTATTTTTTAGTAAGATGGTTAACTTAACGTTGCAGGGACTTTTTATTTGTGGCCTTTTCCTTTTGCTGAACAGATCAGTGATAACGATCAGAGTTATTAGTTTGCGTTGTGTGTAAGAAGGAATTTATCATGATCATGATGATTAAGTAATACGTACATAGAAAAGTTGAGACCCAATCAATTTAAATCGTTTATGAAGAGATTGAAAGAGGAATTTTGGGGTGGTTGACGTTATATATGCGGCGCAAACATTGTGGCTGTCAGGGAGAGTAGCCTAGTGGCCTTGCATTGTCAATGCATACGAAAAAGAGGATGCTTGTTAGTCAATATTTGAATATTTTTGTCGTTAGCATCTCTTTTAAAGATGTGGACGCGGACATAAAAATATACGCTTACTTTGAGCTTATATCATGAGCTTTATAACAGCAAAATATCTACAAGGTCCTGCCTTGCCCTGAGCTGCCTCATCATTTTTTTCTGCTCCCACACCTCACCTTCTGCTTGTACTAAGTACCTGTTAGAATCGTTAAAGTTCTGAAAATTGTTGTGAATGTGAGTCGATAATGACCTATCCTCTGATAAAAATCTCGATTCTATCATTCCAAGCTTGAAATAGACCAGATATACCAGATCAACTTTTGGTACAATTTCAAAATGTTTTATTACCTATCTACAAACCACACAAGGTTTTAAATAGCCAATTATATGTTGACTTGCAATTATGTGATCTTCTTTCACTGCTTATCTTTGCTTTTATTTGTATTTTGAAAATTGCTGTGCGTGGGAGGCAGCAACAACAGGAGCA
>JAQIXW010001477.1:0-19191 GCA_034700685.1 Willowsia buskii | reverse complement strand
TTGCTAACGGCTAACTTGCATCTTGTTGTGTGTTGTCGGTCAACTTGCTACTTGTTTTGAATTGTCGGCTAACTTGCTACTTGTTTTGGGTTGTCGGCTAACTTGCAGGTGGCTCTTTGTGCCATACACTCATCATGAGCTGATTTATTATAAGAATAGATTATTACCATTGTGCTTAAAATTGGCAATTGAATCGGCATTTATAAAATTGTAGCCATGCATTGTTCGAAAGATGTATAGGTTATGTAAAATAATGATTACCAAGCCCTTTTTTAGGATCGAATTTTACTTATAATAATCGACACAAATATTCCGCTTGAGACCATAACGTTTTATCCATTAATTCTTAACGATATCGACATCACCAAAACATCAAATCGTGTAACTGTTTTATAACCCTTTTTTGGATCAAACCCTACCAAATGAATTGCATTCCAAGAGAAATTTAATCAGAGAATTCCATGAGACGAACAAAAACGTGCACTTGTGTAAAAGCAGCTATTTTAATACGTATCTATACGGGAAACAGTCAAAGATTTTGATCTCTCATGACATTCCACCCTGACAGAACAATAGTCAAAGTTTTACTGTTTTCACTCATTGCCAATCACAGCATTGGCCGAGTGCATACTAAATCAAACCCTCACACAAGCATTAAGGATTCAAAAAGAGATGTACAATGTGCACCGAACGCACAATTTGAACATTGTATTTTTTAAAGCTTCTCATCATGTTCACAAATATATTATGCTGGTTTATAAACGTTGCTTCTCCATACACAATAGGACAGAATAATAATGGAAATATGTACAAAAAATGCAGAGTTCCGTGCATGCATTTATTACGTTCATTACTCCGATTCGGAAAGTTTACAATACAATTGTAATGTAGAATGTGCCAATCATATCAGTACCGAACTACAGAAAACCTGAAACAATAAAGTTTTTAAGCCAGAAAAAGTGTGTATTTTCCGGTGGTAAATGGAATGCGTTTGAATATTTGTGAGTATCAGTTTACACCCAGATCATCAACTCCAGGGGATGTCATCTGACTGAAGATAACAATTTAGAAAAAAAAAACACAGGACACAGTATACAAGTTCAGAAACGATTTACAATAATAACAAACAGACTCACAACGTTCAGTTATTATGCATATATTAAATGGTCATAGATGCTCTGAGCTATCGTTGCTTCACACTTGCGTACATACATATTACGTATGTGCATGAATTCAATGACAAGGAATGAGATAGAGTCCATTTAATTAAATGAGACCTCCATCAGGCAACCCATTCAAGCCTATCAACCAGAGATCAAATGGGCAGAGAATCTCTTGGAGTTCTCTTTCTCTCTCCGCTTGCTTTGGACATCTCACAACTCATTCTGTCTTGATGATCTCCACTTCTACATTATCACCCAACGAGAGAGACAGAAAATACCAAGACTAGATAGTATTGTTTCCTTTGGCCAGCTCATCATGTTCTTTATAAACCCATTCTTAACTTTTTAGTGCTCACAGACATTATAGAAGAAGCAAACAATAAGGCCCTATATGGAATATATAAGTATATAAACTGACTGGACAAAAAGATCACAGGCGTATAAAAAGAATAAGAGTGGTTGGTACACGGGTGTGTAGCCATTAGTGTCACCCTCATGTCTGTCCACGCCGGTTTCTCACTCACTCCACATGATTACGTGAGAAATGCTGACTTAAGGAGAAACACAATTTGGAAAAATAGCTTCTTACATGAAAATACCCTCAAGGAGTTTCCTTTACTCTCATCCTTCTCATTGTCTACTTTCTACAAAAAAAAAACGTATGTATATATATATCTATCCTGCCTTTAACCATCTAACGAATAATATGTGTACGGTATAATACGTAATACAATTCGATTTATTTTCTTCCAATATCCTTGTCGTTCCATATTGTTATCCTTGTTGTCAAAAAATAGCTGAAAAAATAACGAGCTTTTGCTAAATCTGCAAAAATAGCAAAGCGAAGGGTTGACACTTTTTTTGTTTTTGAGCTTGTTGAGAAGGAAGGAAAAGAATGTCGGCAGGATAAAAGTTTTCTCTCCTCGACAAGAAAAAATATGTGATTTACATTAACCTTACTTTTTGAATCAAACATTCGTTACATTTCTACTCCATTTGTGAGAGAATGAGAAAAGCGCGGAGAGGGAAAGAGTGATAGGTCTACAAATATGGAAAAGTTTCATTTATTCACGTAGACACATATAGCACCAAACTCAAAGCTCTTTACTGTAACACAATAGGGTTGTGCATGAGCTAAAGTAGCATAAAGAAAAAGAGAAGAGGGCGAACGAGAAGTGTAACAACTGAGGAATTTTTATGAACGCACGAATGTATGAACTGGAATTTATGTTTATTCCGAATGGTTTTGATAACATTTTTGGTGGTGGCCAACAAACTTTCACTCTGAATGCTGTCACCCAAAAGAATAATGAAACATTATTCGAATCCCTGTGTGTGGACATTATCAGAAAGAAATTGTGAGCAACATATAACAAAGTACGCATATTATCTCGCATGCATAGTGGAACAATGATCGTCGTGGGTAGTATATCTGCTTTTATAAGTAGTATATAACATAATATCTTATAGAGATAATATGCTGAATTCATGCTAGTCCTTTTTCAAATGTGCTGAACACGGATACATGTGAAACACGTAATTTTCATTGCGCTTTAGCTTCCCTTGTCTCACTCTCTTCGTGAAAGAACTACGTGGAGATAGAAAGGAGAGCAAAGTTGGCTCATTAGTTACAACCTCATCTTTTGGAACAATCTCAATGGATTTACTGCACCGTAATAATACGTATAATATATATGAGAGTAGACATGGCAAAGCACAGCACACATTGATACTATCAAATGGAGGAAAAACGATCTACAACAAGAGCTTCCACTGGTGCCACCATTCTCCAATCTCATGATGAAAATAAGATGATGCCAGTATGGTCTTTAGAACAAGCATATAAACACATAAAAGGGTTGAGAGGACAGCTCTTACTAGTCAATTCGATCATCTATTCAAAATCACCCTGATTTTGATAGCGTTTTCTCTTGGCATCAGCTTCTCTTTATTATTTTGTGAGTTACAAACCGTTGAACTGATCCCTTGAATACTTGTGCGTGGAAATGTATCGACTCTTTCATGACCATGAAATGAAATGCTATGGCGTGTTTTTCCAATTGGGATTTGATAATGTTACATTATTATCAGTCGAGGATATTTTTGGCATAAAACACTGAAATTGATTAGTCCCACAAGAATCGCTCAGTGAAAAGCACGCATTTAAAGGCGCAGCGGAATTTATTTAAAATGTGCTCATTAAAAATTCCTTTTTACATACCTGTGCGAATCAAAATAAATGTAATTACTACTAATAATTTCATTATTAGCGGAAAAATCCCATTCCTGTCAAATGAATAATTTAATAGTGAATTCCATTCTCATAATAATAATATAGCTCTTCTCCAGGCAAACACGATGACGATAACGATAACACTCTCCTTATGCGACAAGCCTGAAGCATCAGATGATAATATAAAGCCAATACATTTTCCCTCCGTCATGAAGTGTGGTTACGTGCTTTCACTTTAAATCGAGCACGCATTTGCTTTTAGTGAGTGTGAGTTGAGTTAGTGGAGTGAGTCGCTGCTGCCGCTGCTCCCTCACTCACACAATCATATATAAAACGCTCATTCATGTTGCATTAAACATTTTGCTCATGCTTTAATATGCTGCATAGTCCTGGTAGTTGCTTTTAGTGGCAATAAGTAGAGAGCTCGTCGTGAGTGTGTTCGTCTAGTGAGCGAGAAAGGTAGAGGAATAAATAAATTGACTTTTCCAAGGATGAGCTAGATCCATATCCATATCCAGCAGGACGACGAACAGAAGTGAGTGTAAAAAAGAAGGCAGGAAGGAAGGAAAGAGATATGGGGCTGCTTCTTTCACTCAGAGTCAATACACTCACACTACCACTAGCCATCAGTCTACTTATGAAAGAGAAAAGCTTTAATAGCACTAAAACTAGTTTATATACACAGTGTTTGTATAAGATGCGAGACTATATGCTATGGCAGAGGCATAATGATGTTTCTCCTTTCCATTCCATTTCGCCGTTTTAGAGTAGGAGCAACGTTAAAAAGCAACTGGAAATTAGGAGAGAAGAATGAGGGGATGAAAAACACTATGCATGTATGTCTACCGTTTCATAATGCTCCGAATAACTACGCCTCTCTCTCTCTCTCTCTCTCTCTGATCAGAGTGCATATACACACGTAGTCATGCTTTTCGTTATTTAGATGGGCAGTTAGGTGGCTGTAAAATGAGGAAGGAAAGAGCTAATAAAACACTCTAATGAGAAAATGTGAATTACACAAGAGCTGAAGAGAAAGACGGAGGAGCGCAGAGTATGTTGTGTGGAAAAAGCACCACTCTCTGCCGTCCATGTTCGAGTGTACATATTTAACCAAAACACGCTTATAAGTATGTAGTCGTATACGTACTTGCATGATGAGAAAAAATTCATTATATATAAAAGTGCCATCATACCCATAGCGCTTATATGTAGCGGAGCTTTTTCATTTCATTACTAGACAACCGTGTATGAGCAGGAATGATAGTGCCGCATGATGCAATTCATGGCAAACTAAATAACAACAACATCAACATGAGCAGCGGAAAACTGAGAACTGTTCTCTCTGCAAGGGAATGGGAGAGAGAAAGTCTGGATCGTAGATCCTATCACATTTTCTTGTGTAACTTAAAACACTCATCTTCTCAAGCGAATGAGATGGGCTCGCATATACACATAGCCTATTTGTTGTTGTTCTGTTGCTTTCCTTGTAGTATTTCCACAAAGAGGCAGCTCTAAATGCAGCGACGGTGAACAACCAAATCAAAAGGCTTTGATATTATTTCGATTATACACTGGCATGGAACATATATGAACCAGCAAAAATGCAAAGATACGACGGAAAAGACGACATGTAGAATTACAATCTTTTTACCAATTATAAGTATTGTATTGTGCATTACTCTGTTTAGGGAGAAAGCCAATAACTTCAAGTTACATTTTCCAAGAAATTTCAGTACTTTTCTACGCAAAGTTTTCCTTGATGAGGGAAATATAGAGCTGGAAATAAAATATAAACTATTTGATCATCCGTGTGCCAGCATTTTAAATGGATGCTATTATAATCTGAAATGTACAGAATAGCATGATTACAAGCGATTCCTTTCAACATGTCGTGCTCATTTCATTAATATTTAAAGCTGATCAGGTGATGGAGTTGTATTCAAGTGGTGATGGTGGAGGCTGTTTGTATTAGTCGTAGTAGTAACTATATACGTTTCCGCTTAGGGACAATTTGCGTATTTTGGAGTCGTTCTATTTCTAAGGAAGAAACGCTTAACATTATGAGATTCTTTTCGAAAAAGAAAATATTCAACGTCAGGCAATCCATATCAAAACGCTGGGAAAAATATGACTTTCCGCATGCATTTTGGTTTTTTAGAAAACCCTTTATCCAAAACTCTTATCCCTGTTTTTTGGAGAAAGCTGTTTGGAAAAGGGAAAGGACTGGAAATAATGTATAAAAAGGATGAAATGGAACGTTGAATAAAAAAGTGAAGAAAAGTGGTAACGAAAGTTGAAAGACAAGAAGAAAGAGGAGAATATTGTGTACTCGGTCGGTTAGTTGGTATGAAATTTTCTGGGGTTATGGGATCCGATGCAGCCATCCATTCCATGTTCCAAGATACTTTAAGGCCAGTGGAACGATGTGAAATGGACTAAAGTGAAGTAAAGTAAAGTTGAGGGTCTTCTTCGTTTCCACTACACTTTTCTTTATACTTTTCTTAGGGGATAGCATACATTAGTATGTTGAACCTACAAAAGTAGTGCATGCACATATACATACAAACATTGTATGGACATGACAAAAAGTAAAGCAGCAGCAAAAGCAGAAGCAGCAGCCGAGTAAAGTAATAGTAATAAATTACATTGAACTCAACATAAATTTTCCCTTGTCTCCTGGAAAAAGCTGCTTGTGCTGCTGATGCTACACATGTACATTCTACAGAAGCACAACTGCTGCTGCTTCTTTTTTTCCTCGTTGTCTCTTACAAACGAGAGATAGTGGTGGCAGGACTCCTTGTACCGTACAAAAAGAGAAAACACACGGTACATACATTACTACACAGTCATTCAAGTTTTCATATAAACTTTCACTTGATTTTCTCTTTCCAACTATCCAAGAGGAGTTTTTCTCTTATAGAAAAGTCCTACTTGTCTTCTGATTGTTGTGGACGAGTTGCAGCGGATGGACGGATGAATGCTTACAATATCATGTAGCTGTGAAAATATACGCGAATGTGGAAAATAATAATAAAAAATGTGTATACACATATTCCCATCATATCCACGAAGAGCCAACAAAATGGTATTACAGCAGTTTCATAAGCCTCTCTCTCTCCCAAAACTAGACTAGTAGCAGAGAGTAGTAATAGTTTACGTTGGTTTTCTAACGACAACAGCGGAAAAGATGTTGCTTCGTTTCATCTTGCTGCTACTGCTGCTGATGTATCCACCTTCCCTTTTCCCTCTTCTCGCTCAAGACAACTATCTTCTCATCTCGTCTCTCGCATCCAGTCATTCATGATGGTACTCTTTTCTGCCCTTTTATACAAGAAAATTTCAACCCCAAGAAAGCTTTTCCAAAGTACACCATCCTGGATGGAGACGAGCTTCTTCTTTCTTTCCATTACATTCCACTCTCCTTTCCTCATTTATACATTTTTCCCTCCCCAAAATAATGTATTCGTTTTGGTATTCCTTCTCGCTCGCCTATTTGCTGGTAAACCCTTAAGCCCTTGTTTCACAATGATCCCTTCCTCATCGTCTTCTCTTCCACAACGGTTATTTTGCTGATTCTGCTTCTCCGTACCTTTAACTACAAGACGTCTGTAACAGAAGCGTGGAATAAGACGTTCTACCACAAAAAGTACTTTCCAACAAATGGAGCATCAGCTAGAAAAAAACATGTACACTCTGGAGTGAGCAGATAGGCGTAGCGTAGAGGCAGAGCAGGACATGAGGTAGCTAGCTATAAAAAGACGCACAGCATTCCCAGAAATATATAATATGTACGATCTCAAACTATTCTCGTAATTCACCGTAATACTTCTTGAAGATATCTCATGAAATGAATTCCACCGGTAAAGTACCCCTTGTCACTTCGTCACTCTCGTTATTATGCCGACCTCAGCAGAACGAAGGAGGAAAAAATTTGGAAACTTTTGCTCATCAAGTTTCTTTTGTATCAGTTGATCGTCATCATCGTCGTCAGCATCACGATTCATGCTTCCAAGTACTCAAACCCAGAGAATGGTACGGCGGCATCCCCAGGATTTTGTACTTTGCTGTTCATAATGTTCCGAAATTATTCTGCAAAAACCTTAGCAAGCTGTGAGTTGCATGCTCATAATATTCATAAAGATGCCAAAACTAATTCCAGTGTATTCGTTGGTTCACTTGAATAGGTAAGGTAATATGTAGCCGCATGCAGCTACCTCGCCTAGAGGTAGATGACAAGTTATGTTGTAATGATTGCAACAGCTGGTACCGCTTCTCCTCTCTACATTCTAGATACGTTACTACATGTTGTCCTTTTGATTCTGATTCTTCTCTATCATCATCTTATTCTTGTAATAATGCTCCGGCATTTTGTGGCTTGGTTGCATGCAGCCATCTCAACTTCACTGCTCGGCTCAATTAAAATTCTTGGAATTTTATGACTCAAGTTTTGCCATGTCTCAGGCCAGGTAATGACAATAAGTAGCACATTATTATCTTTGATTTCGGTGCCAGATATAGGAAACAATGGAGCGTATCATTAGCAAGAGAAAAATATATCTCGCGCAAGCATCTCTCTCAAAGCTTGCTCCTCACAACAGGTATAGCGTTTCAAATACCAAAACTTTTATTACATGAGTAATAATATGTGTATATCGTTTTCATAGAGTACGAATCTATCGTCAATACAGCATAAAATTTCATACCATCAGATTTTTCTGCAGGGGGCTGAATTGATTACAACTTCTGTGCTCAAGCTCAAGCTACCTTTGCTGGTAGTAGGTATAGTAGATATCCAAAAGTTGTATCACGTTACCCAAGTCCATTTTTAAAACAATAAAACTTTGCAACAAAAAGAAAAAAAAATAATGGAATTTAAAGAATAATAATAATATGTCTTTATACTAAAGTCCCACTCTACACCATTTTACTCGTTGATTCGTACATGTTAAAAACTGTTTATTAAACGGCGAGGAGTAAACTTGCAGCAAAGTTGGTCTCCCGAGTCACTAGAGTTAAAAGATGCCCGTAAATTGAATGATATAGAACACACCCTTCTCGGCCATCCCATTCCAACGCCCACAAGCATTTAGCATACCAAAAAATCCAACATGTTTTTTATCTATCTGTAGTGGACACTCACACGAATGCTCTAAATCAAAGACAGTAACGAGAAACCTATTGCTATATTATCACCAGCACAGCAGACAGTGCAACAACAAAATACAAGGAATTTATATATCAAACTTTTTGTTCATATTATGCTATATATAAAAATACGGTGCACTCTTCATTTCATATTTTATATTTATATTCACTGCGGTAAACTTTGCTTACACAAACATAATAAGAGGAGGCATGCAAGTCACCGATTTTGGTATCAACTCCACTCAAAAAAGTGAGAGCTTACTCATAAATTAAAATAGTAACCACTGCCACATGTACAATTGACCGATCCACCGTCATGACATAATAATAATCATCCCTTTCCCGATGATACATATATTGTGCACAACGCACACAACAGAAACCTTTAGCCTATCTTTTGCTTAGCCGATTAGGTATGGGAGTTTTACTGTGTATTACAGTGAAAGGAGTACAGTTTCATGAAAACATACATCGATGTCCAGCATCACTGACTACTTTAATTTAGTTTGCAGATAGCTAAAAAAGACAGCTATTGATTTGCCATTATGCCCCGTGTCCACCAATCGTGCTGGCTACTTTGTGCAATTCAATTCAACTGGGAATACGTATATGCATGTCTCCACTAGCCCAGAATTTCCAGCAGCATAATGACATGAATATTACATTATGTAAATTCGTGACAACGACATGTAGTGGATTTGTGTAGATACATATCAAGAAAATGTCCCGCGTGTCGATACAAAAATGTAATAATATTCTACTCTCCATTATCGCATTATTATTTGTAGTAACAAAACGAAACCTTTGCGACTTTTCGGTTGGTGATAGCGTACCGATACCAAGGAGCGCATAAAAAAGGTGAGGAACTCATAGCTTGCATTCGTATTTTTAGTTCAATTTGTTAGGTAAGGTTATGAAAATATAATGCTGATTACGATGATGGATTTTATACCACGTCAAAGTCGTACTGTGTGATAAAATATAAAAGTAGGTACTTACTAGTTTCGTTTCCTTTTTACACAAATAAACGAAATGTCAAAGAAAAAGAACGAAATGAAAGTTGGAAAAAAAGATTGGTTGCAAAGATAGGGAGATTATGAATGCATCCCATATCATTACATATATATAGGCTTTACAATCTAGATTGTTTTGATCACATTGCTTTGCAACATAAACTACTTCTCGTTCATCAGGCTGAACCGTATTACATACAACCATACATAAGAATGTGTGCTCACAAAATAAATGATCTAACGATTTGAGTGGTAGTAGTGAGAGGTTCAGTTATATAGCTTACTATAGAGCGCTGAGGCTCGCTTTTGTTGTTTGTTGTCAGTGTCAAAATGAATGAAGAGGGCATAAAAGTGACAAGGTAAATTGAATGAGTGACTCCTGATAACTGATTAGTCCAACGATCCAACTTTGTTATTGTTACACTATTACATCCACATATTATTAATATCAACATTACAAAATGCTCCCTTAGCCATGTTGGTGGAGTGGCACGAAAATCTACACTCATCATTTTTAAAGCATAATGTTTTTTTTTTTTTTTTTAGCTTTTTTGGAGTTTCAATGTCTAGTTTGTTGTCACTATTCGTACTATTGTTATACTGAATGAGGGATTATGAGCTGAATAAGTTGATACTTGAAGTACAATGTATAACATACGCTGGCACCTTTTCTAAAGGTACCGGTGCTTTCTAAGCGACATTTACCTCATTAACTTTTGGTCGAGAACACTTGAGGTAGCGTTCAAAAACACTAATCCCTGATGTGCGATGCGACTGACTAGATGGGTTTACAAATAAATCCAAACACGAAACGCGAATAATGCAAGGAAACTGAAAACTGGATGCTTTGGAACAATCATGGATCACCACTATTCAAATGCTTGCTAAACAAAGCAAGTAAGACCTGTTCTATGAAACAAAAATTATTTTTTATTTGATTTCATCCCATTACTTATTTTTTACTACCAAGTAGTTATTTTGTAGATTAAACTTTGTTTCAATTAAAATTATGTCCATCAACCCATTCTCGTTAAGACTTTTAAAGCAGCAATAAAAGAGGTAATGAGTAAATCAACGTTTGACACAAAACGGACGAAAGGACAAGGTAAAAATCTAATTTGCTGCCTTCGACTTATTACACTTTGTTCCTAACAACGAGATTCACCAAGTATTACATCAATGTTCAAACGCGCATCGTACGTTTCCTGTGATAATAAACGGGTTCAAAAGATAGAGCTACTTTATGAGTAAAATATTAAATTGGATGAATAGATAGCATTCAGGATGATATGCGTACTGGATGGGTGGATACTATAACTCAACGAGTTAGGTATAGGGTACGAATGGAAAGGGAAATTACAACGGTTTCATCACAAATTATAATGTTGCTCGAGTAAAGTAGTGGAAGAGAGCCCCATGTGTCCAGCGGATATTTTGTCGATATCAGAAATCGAATGAAGAAAGCAATATATTAGACAGAGATTTTTTGCTCCGAGGCAAATAAAATGGCTCTGGCGTGTATATACGATGGCATTAAATGTAGTAAAGTAACTGATATGGAATATCCATTTACAAGAATTACTATAATATGTATGAGTATTCAATAGTGGTCTTCAGTGCAGTAAAGTACTATATGTACCTAAATATTCTCTGAAGATTGCGTTGCCACAAAACTATAAGCATATCTGAAAACTCTGTTCCTTTCACATTCACCTTTGGGATTGCAATATAATTTCGAAATACAAATCATTATTATTAAGTATATAAAATTATAAGAGCCACACATCCATCTAGTTATTAGCATGTGCATGGCATATTCCTTGGGCATGGCTCTCCATTTCGTACATCGCACTGACTACAAGCCCATTCAAGGGTTGTTATTTACTCAATAAATTACTCGAGTCTGACCACAGGAGAATGAAATTAGGGTAAGTAAAAACTCTAATTCAGAAAATGATGAAGGCACAAACAACCAAAACACAAGAAGAGGATATTATGGTATGAAGCAAGCTGTTTCGCCTCAGAAGGAACCATTGAACCACACTCATTGCAAGGCTGAGTTTGCGTTTTTACGCCAGCAGCAGCATAATCATCGTCACCACCACTAACCACCATCATTGCTAGGATGATATGAGACGACGGAGGCGAAGAGAAAGAAATTGGGAGAAAACACAGGGATAGAACAATGTAATTTAACGAAGCATCTGCATAAAGTTGAATTAAGCATGAAGGAAGAAGAGGTACGAGAGAGAAAACGAGACTAGGGCGTTTATTATTACAAGTTGATAAAGATTCAAGCATGTATGTAACAACTAATGAATTTTGGAAGCTGGGATAATTTATTGAAGCGTAAATTAGAGGACTATCATTATCTCCCTTCAGACCATAGGATTACATGGTAATAATATCAGGCGTACGTATGTGATTAGAGACGAAGCTGAGAGGCGAGGAGTTTGTGAGTGAATTCGACTACTACACACACACAAGAACAACGAAAAAACCAAGAAGGATGATGACGAGACGAGAATTACGGATGGACGACGATAAAGCATAAAACAAGATTCTTCTGCTGGTGATGGTGCACGTAATATTACAACCACTTTTACTACAGCTCACCACAACTAGCTCGAACCAAGACAAAATTCTAGTCGAGTCAGTCAACCGGTCCAGTTTTCTTCAGTGATACAATAATTCCTTATAAAAATGCATAAAAAATATTTGTAGCCACATTTTTACTCTGCTGATATCAATGAAGCCCAGTATTATTCTGATTCCACATTTGTTTGCTTGCGTAAATACTCAAGAAACGTATTTTATGCATAAATACTCACATGTACGTACCCTAACAAAATGTACTCTCAACACACAACATAAAAATGATTATACTATTCACATTCAAGATTTTGATCTGATTATGTATTTTGCATTATTGTAGACACGCAACATTTTATTTTTATTATTATAATTTAGCATAATATTTTTATTATTTTTGTGTGGCGGTTGAACAAAGAGATGGAGTTAAATCAAATGCACGCTTACTCGTATTTATGTAATCGTGAACTCTTTCGGAACTTGGCTATTTTCTGTACTTGTGTTTGCTGTGGCATTGGTTGAATTAAAAATTACCACATCTCGAGCTCGACCTTACCAAGTAGTTTTCTTTCATTTCATTTATCAATCAAAACAAATTCAAATGCTAGTATTTTTTATGCACATTTGAACGCATGTTTTTCTTCCATGTACATTTTGAGTCGTGTTGCTAACATAATGGATATGTGAAGTTTTCCTTGTATTTTTCGTGCTTCAAGTAAAGATTCTTTCTTGGTTTTACTTGCATTTAATACAAGTATGTTTTTTCACATGATCACAAAAAATATGATTTCGGCCTTCCTTTATTTTAAATTCTCATCCCAACACCATTAACCATACCCTACACAATATCAATCAGTTATATATTATGTAGCAAACATACATACCTATATGAATAGAAGTTAATGTAAAGTTGGATTCGTATGTAGTTGCGTGATGTGTTTGCTTACTACTTTTCTGTGTAATAGTGATGTAAAACGTAAGGTGCAGCACATATATGTAAAACGATTGGAAAACATTATACATACCTACCTACATCGGCTTTAAAAATATATAGATAGATAAATAAGTATAATGTATGAATAAAAAGAGATACAAACTACAAACCGTAAAACAAAACTCTTGTCAAGAAGTTTTACTTAGTCGCTTGTAACTTGACTCTAACTCTGATTGACAGGCAAGGTCTTTTGGATTTTTTATCCATTTCTATTCCTACATAATATTTATACTAAACTTACACACATAGAAGCTGGCTGAAAAGCCTTTCAACTCTCGAACCAAACGTATGCTCAGAACCTACCATCTATGATATATATATAACTCTAATTGCACTCCATCATCATCATCGTAGATTTTTTTTTAAATCAAGTTTACATGCATATTTCATTTTGCTGGGACTGATTCAGAAAGGTAATTCACAGTAAAGCACAATCATATTTATACAATTCATGGAAAAAAAGATTCAAACTAATAGTTAAAGTTTCTAAATGACTTGTGAATATTTGATTTTGAAAGAGGCTACACTACACTTTTTTTGAGTTTGCGTTTTGCATCTCCAACTTTAAATGTTTGAAGGTGAAAATAATATATTATTGCAAAAAAAATTTCTTATAAATAAATACGAGGATTCTATTTTATTTTAACATTTATTTAAAAAACAATACAAATCCAGATTGTCTTACAGTCTCCCATTTTATAAATGGAGTGGAATGTCTTGAGATTTTCTATCTCACCACTTTAAAGATCAAAACGTTCAGTTACTCGTAGTTCTCCACAGGTGCCTACTTTAACGCATTTTAATGGAATGGCATTAAAACTAAAAGCAAAGCTAATGCATATTTTCATCTGTATAAAGAGCGTTCAGCTTTTCTTGTCAAACTGGAAAGGAATCTGTCGCACAAATCATGAAAACAAAATATTGTCTTCAGCCCCCTATTGTTGAAAGTTAAGTTTCGGAGACTTTTTGATGTATGTATTCACATGCGATCCACGGAGATACTTCAATTTTCAATCCGCTTTAGTGTAATATTTTAAAAATAACTGGAAGAAGTCAAGCTACACACCCTGAAGCATATCTTGCACTCTCTGCAAATACTTTTTTTCTTCTTAAACGCATTTATACCCACACATTCACCCACTATAATATTATGCTCTTGAAAAAGTCACACAGTATGTATTTTTACATCATCAGCTCCCTACAGCTCTCATCGGATAAACGTTTCAGAGTCAGCTCTCTTTGTAAAAGGGATTTTTTCGTCTTCTCGAGCCAATGCAAGATTTGTTAGTCCGCGTACATAAACTCATATATTTACATTCAGACTCACTCAGAGAAAAAGAGGCAGGGTGAATAAGAGGAAAGCATTATGGAAGGAAACTGTTTTGATTGTCCTTAAAAGCATAAGAGCATCTCTCTATGGTTGAGCTCTGCTGGAAACGAAAAGACTTGTGTAAATGTACGCTCAACATTATATTCGAAGGGGGTGACTGACTACAGGATCCTTTGCGCTCTCTTTCTTTCTCTCGTCTTTTTCAGTTTAGTTGTGTGTACAGCGACGATCCTTTTTGTAAAGTGAGTGTGAGAAGTAAAGACAGATCGAGAAACATCAAACCATGAAGACAAGGTCCATTAGAGGCAGTCTCAACGAAATTTATCATTTTCTAATCTCATGAAAATTCCACTCGTCTTTTCTCGCTTCTTCCTTTTTTTCGTTTTTACTCCAAGTAAAGCATTCTCTTTAGTGCATGAACCAGTCAGTACGTCTGAGAACTGAAGAAGACAGAATTCTTTCGGGGGAAAATAGAACAGCGAGCAATAGTACAATCATCCAACTTATCCGAGAGATTTTACCTTGCATTGTCAAGCATTCAAATACTAATGTATGTTGAATTTAGTTATTATGTGACTATAATCTTATATATATTTACATATGCAAGAATTTCAGTACTTATAAAACCATCCTTTAACAATCAAATACCGTTGCTTTTATTGTTGCATTTTCAGCCACATCGGCAGTCTCCTTGTGATATGTATTAGCTTTTTTGAAAGTCAGAGCCACAAATAATTGTAAAATGTGTGAAGCCCACGACAAAGTTGGCAGTGTTTGCTCTATCGTTGTCGCAGCGTAATTGGAACATTAAGAGAAGCGGTGGTTCTGGCTCAATCAAATAACTGCAAAGAAAAAATGAATTATTATGTCACTAACTACAATGCATGCATAAATGCAGCAGTTAAAATGTTGTTACAAACTTTTTTGAAGGAATGAATGCTCTAATCCCATGTAGTCGTAAACGGTCTGAAATAATCGTTAATATAGTTTTAAGAGCTCTTCTCTCTTAATGCAAAATTGGCTCATTCAACTTACAATGAGCCGAGAATGGGCACTCTGTTGCCGCCACCATGCCTGTTTCTACTCAAGTCTATGCCTGTGCATCATCACAACCACACATTCAATTATATCATTAGACACATCAGAATTCAGGAAAAGCAACGTAGGTGGCTACTACCAAAACCACTATAGAATTTTGTATAATGTACTTGATTAAGTGGGATGACTAAAATGACCGTGGTCATTTGCAGAATTTTTTCCCCTACTGATATTGCTTACCTATTTTTAATGCCAAAATTGGCAGACCTTAATTCGTTCTTGCTTTTTCGCGGCTTGTCCTTTTTGACAATTACTTGGACCACCAAAAATAAAACTTCTACCAATGCTAGCATTATTATTATTTGTCTGGTTGATAATCAAAAACTATCTGGATGGACTGCACACATAAAGGCTGTGGTACCGCAAGAAACTATAATGTTTTCTAGTATCTTGTTTGATATCAAACCTAATATTATTCAGCGTGACTAGAGGTTAACCTCATTTTAGTAAATTACACAAAATTAAGGTCGCATTGAACAGAGCAACGAAATATAGAACTAAACGTGGAGTAGCCATGCATGTTGTTGTCGATATATGCTAACATCATGAACTGACTTTTAGGCCTATTATGTTTTACAAGTCAGTTTTCAAGTTGACAACTAACAACAGCAAAAAAAATTTGCAGACAGGGTACAGTGTTCTGGCGTGGTGCTACATTCCCTCTATCGTAAATGTGTTTACTACATATTAAATAAGTACGTGGAAACATTTAAGTACCTGTCTTCCTTTCTTTCTCGATGAATAAATATTTTGTGTACATCGCAAAATTATTATATTATCTACCTATCCATCAAAACATACCGTATCAATGACTATATGAGTACACCTATATGTTATAAGCAGCAGCGTTTGATGTTGATAATAATATATTATGCTGATTATGTCGATTGTAGCATCGTCTACGTCACAAAAATGACGGGAGGCACACCCTCCTTCAACTGCAAAGGAAACTGTCACAGTGGATTGAGAACCGGCCATGTAACCTGTAACCACTCTAATTTAATCTCTATATCTTGTTATGTGAACGTTGTGCTTGTAAGAACATCTTAAAAACTGTGTTCTTTGCTTAGTTTAACGTAAAAATATTCAACCAGAAAAATTTACCCTTTGATATTCACTATAACAAGCTAATTTTCTTGCTGGCTGTCGCGGCTCAATCCAATCACATGGGAGTGACAATGAAGATGAAGAAGGTAGGATATAATATATCAAGCTGATGTTGAGCATCTACTTGCAACATCGTAAATAGCACTAGCACCAAGAATGTGTCTTTGACCCTTAAAATATACATAATGATCATGGGAAAATATGAAAAAAGTGTAAATGAAACCATCCTCAAAGTCCATTGAAACCTGCCGATACTACTTAGGGGGTCATTTCCTACTTACGGGCATGTACATACACCTCATAGTAGTCACAACAAAAGCCTTGCCTAGCTTTATATTCGCTCATTATTAACGTTGCAGTACACAAAACACCACCAACGCTTTAAGACAACAACATTTTCTTCCCAAGTTAAGCCGTTAAGTAGTGTAAAACGCAAATATCATCATTTGCCTTGTTTTCTCTGTTGTTCCTCATTTAATCTTTGTCGACGATGGCCAGACACCCTTGTACTTTCATCTCCACAGGCTCAACTCAAGTTCTTTGAGGATTTGACAGCTCCAAAACACAGAAAGTAGTATGATGACTTCTTACAACTCTTTTCTTTTAGAAATATAATTGAGAAACAAATTTTCTACCGCGTACAGTGGCGAATAGACCTATGAATATTAATACAAAGAAAAATGCCTATACATTATAATGTATAGAATTCCAAGGCACTTGTTGAAGACAGGTTGTATATTTAATTTTTTGCAAAAAGAACATTCAAATCTTCCCAACAAGTCTCAAATTATATATTAATCCCATACACATCCATTTCCACGCACTACTTTAATCACGTTTAAAAAGATACTGTAGTATCATAGCTCTTTCCCCAACTTTTTATTAAGACAAGAAGGGCATTTTGATAAGCAGTAAGGTTTCCTTTCGTAAAACAGCGTGAATCTTATATCATTCAGTTTCTCCACACTTTTCACAAGATAAAACTCCTAAAAACAGTGTAAAAACTTCCTAAAAATATTACTTTCATATTCCCTTTAGTATTGCTCATCTTGAAAAGCGCTCCACCACCACCACCACCACCATTAGAACAACTTACTCATCTCATCGTTTTTTACACCATTCGTATCCCTCCACCACCACTACCAGTGTTGCATTATATTTTCCTCAAAAAGTAACGCTGCTGCTGCGAGCTCTCCACTGCGGCAACTTGACAACTTTATATCTGACAAGCTTGACATTTATGCGATCATCATTATACACAGAAAAGTAGGTTCACCGTGTTCCCCTGTTCAGCTCAGTTTGTTTTAAGTCACTCAGAGTTATTTTATAGTTTTGACTAAAACCATGCTCCTTTATGCATACTAATAATAAATTGTAATAACTACTATTTGTGCACCTCATACTGGGTAAGCAGTAGATATATACAAAAATATGCGAGCATAGTAATTATATTATCATCATATCTGGCTGGATAGATGGTGGGCATAAAGTTAAGCTCCCTGATTATATTATTATTATTATTACTGGAGATTTTTATGAATGAAATGAGAAATAATCGTAATGTTTTAGGTTGTCTTAATACCTGCTATAATGTCTAGTTTATGTGTTTGTCAGCATTGAAACCAAAAGTTTGTTTACAAATTGTCACTTTAACGGAGGAAAATATTGATGCAAATATATTATTATGATTTATTTAGTTTGAGATGGTTTTTTATACCTTGTTGAAAAACACAAGGGTTTAAGGTAATAAGGAATGCTTCTTCACAGTCAAGAATGCATGCAACATTGTTTCAGCGACAATCAGGCGACGACGACAACAAGCAAAAGAAAATTAAGCAATTGACTGCACATTTTAGAACTGAAAAGGAGTTTTTATTTCTTTGAAAGCGATGAAGGTGGGCAGACCGCAGTACTGCATTTTTCTCTCAAAACTTTAATTATAATCCTTTAATCCTTTTCTGTCGGACAATAGTTGCAACAATAAAGCATATAATGTTCCGAATCGGCCACTACACTTTGGTGATAGTGTCGTTCATGTACACACAAAATAAATGAATTTTACTAATCCTTTTGAATAGAAGAGATAAAGGTAAATTGAAGAGTTACCATTTTGGGGCCACTGTATGTACTACGAGTATCCCTCCTTCATAAGAAAAAAACAACTGAAGAACCTGTCGTTCTAAACGTGATTATGCTTATAGGTAAATGTGGGTAAATATCTGCCTTTTTATGGCGTTAATCAACCCACACACAGCAGCAAACAACGACATATAACATTTGAAACCATCATCTCAAAATAATTATCATTCCACACCGCTGCTCTGTTCACATCTCTCGTTCTGGAATATTATTCTCAAGTTAAACGAATCGTGTAGTGTAAAGTTAAAAGAAGAGAATGAGCAACTTACGCCGTTTCGCGCTTTTTAAAAATTGAATCGAACGATGATGATGATGATAGGGACGATGATTATGGACATGGTAGAAATCTAACAATAAGAATCGTGCTAATATTTTGC
>JAQIXW010001476.1:0-19197 GCA_034700685.1 Willowsia buskii | reverse complement strand
TCTCAAGGTTAGCTTATGTGGAAATGTAAACTCTTCATGTCAATGTCAAATCGCAGACAAATTACTTTACTATTAAAACCCATAAATAAAAGTGGAAACCTATATAGTCAGTTATTTTATCAGATGAATAGCTCTACAGTCAAGTCACTGATAAATTACAATGTAGTATGAGTAGTTGCTAGACGATATGTACGTTACTACTTGTTATTTACAATTATATGTTACCTAATAGAAAAACAGCTTGTTATTACTTCGGTGTTTTTTGTGTCGTTTGATAAGTTAAATATTGGGATTTCATATTTTTTTTTCTCTGTTATTATTACCGTTATTACGATTTACTCTCTGGCAATAAAATTATAAATGAGTTCTTCTCAATAAACTTTTTATAGAGAGCGGCCCTGGAAAAAAAGATACCTAAAGTTCATGAAAGCTTGAAAAAAATAAGCAAACAACAAAGAAAAAATCTGCTTTAAAGATAACTTATTTGAATAGAAAAACATTATTTGTATTCATACATGAAGCAAGAAACTTCTTGGAACCTGGCTTGGGAATTTTTATAGAAGGCTAATTATCCTCCTAATCATTTATCATCTTTTCTACTACTTTATAAAGACGAAAGTACTTGAATTCTCAATATTTTTAGGTATATATTTTTTACACGAATTATGTTGCGCATCATTACCCATCAGATAGTGGGGAACACAAAAGATAAATTCTTTAATCAACTTTTTACCAATTTCCATCTCCAAAGCATTTTCATTCCACACATTGCACATGACAGAGATCAAAGAAAAGCCACAAAGCTTTATATACTTTACCTAATTAACCATGCTGCTCTACAAGTGCATGAAAAGCAGAGAGAAGAGAAACATTCCATAACATAAAATTAGCATCCAATCACCAAAAAAAAATCCGACCAATATGGGATCCATCAGAAAATCAGAAAATCTCATCCACTCCAAAAAATAATGACTCATTCTTCTCATCTCCGTTTCCGTACTCTCTGATTGCATATTTTATTCTCCTCATCTTCGCTTCCATTTGCTTCGCACCGTTTTTTCGCTAAAAAAAAACTCGCTGCAGAGCTCCCATAAAAAATTGCAGAAATGCCAATGCCACGCAGATACGTATGGAGTATATTTTTTCGCAAAAAAAAGTGATGATAAACTGCAACCTTTTCGCACATTACTGCAATTATAATAAGGCTAAGTACTAGTCATAATAAGTTTTTTAATACCTACATCCTTTTACGTAGAAAAAAGAGATGAATGAGTAGACTAGATGATCATGCAGTTCATGATGACGGTATCATGTCATCTCCCTTTTACACGTATGAATCGGAAGAGTATTGCAGCTTATGAAAAAGTAAACGGTTGAAGATATGATGAATGATGAACCTGTAGTTGGTGTAAAATATTTGTAAGGATCTATTCTCTTGACGTGATCATCTCTCTCAGCAGTGGTCGCCTAGTCTGCTGCTCTTCTTTTCGTGGTCGCATTCCTCTACACACTCGCTACACACATGATAAGTATTGTGATGATGATGTATGCTCATTTGGCTGATGAAGAAAAATAAGAGAGAAGAGAGGAGAAAAAAAATTGCAATGCGAATTTTCTTTGTATCATCATCAATTCAGTTCATTCATTCAAAATACATAAACGACACGAGTGTGTGGAGAAGAAACGTATTGTATACGTATGCGAGAGAATACAGAAGAGAGGAGAAGAATGGGACATTAGTTTAGATTGGATTTTTTTTGGATGTGTGTGTTGAGTGGAGTGAGGAAATTAGTGCGGGGAGGATAGGCAGTCAGAGAGTCCAATGCTAATCGAGTGCTTCTGCTCTGCTGCTGATGGAGTGTGCTGCTGGTTGTTCAAGTAGGAAAAATAGAAGGTAATTCCCAGCTGTGTGAAAGAGACGTAAAGCTGTGTGTGTGTGCTTGTCTGCCTTCAGCAGTTTATTTGGGAGGTGAAGATAAGCGAGGAAGAGAGGCTCGGCAGGACGGAATCTTTGGGAGGGTTGGAAAATACTTTTTTGAGAGACTGCGAGGAGGAGGATTGGGAAATGTGATAGGTTGTAGTTGTAGGCTGTGTTGATTGGTTAATTTGGGTTGAATACTTAACTATTAAGAGAGATTTCCTTTGCATCTTTGGTGGTTGGTAGGACTTCTTATATAATTTGAATTTGCATGTTAGGTTCAGGTGCCGACAGGTGACGTCTTTGTCTTTTGATGCTAATGCTAGCTGTATGTGTTCAACAGATTATTTCTGTTAGTTGCATGCACACTTGCCGGTTGAAATTTAAAAAAAAAGGATTATTTCTCCTTAAAAAGCCAATTATAACAATTAGATCACGAATGTTAGTCGGAATAATACTAAAAAAACCACATGGTACTAATTAGTTGATTGATTTTTCTGTTTATAATGATAAGCCAGTAAAAATCCAAGGATTTGCGTATTATTCCTACAAAATGTCAAGTTTCGAATGTCAATTCTCAAGTAGAGTGCTCCATCTTAAATCAACCTTATTCCAGAACCAGACGTTCCCTCTTTTTACATTCAATTCTCTATTTAAAAATATGACATCTAGTATTTATCCATCTTGCAGGAATTCAAATATCCATAAGCTCTAATTCCATCATAATTTCATTGAATCTTCCACTGTCTCAAGATCCCATCTACTTTTACACATACAACTTATTTCTATAGCGTGTAAATCCAATTATCCATCAAATTGTATCCTGCAGAGTGAAAAATCCCTTCTGTGGGGGTAGTTTCGCCTGCACTTGTTCGTAGTAAAGTTGGTAGTGAGACGATGATGACTGTTTGCACTGCTCTGCTGTGAGTTGCTCTTCTTTGCTCTATCGAAACCAAGGTCTCCTCTCATACTGGTCAGTAGTGAGTAAGTGGAGGCAGCAGAATAGTACAAGAGCAGGCGAAACACCACCACTTACCTATAACAGCAGTATCAGCAACGACCACAAAGCATTATTATATGAACTATTTTAGTTTAATTTATTTTAACATTTATTTTTCCAAAACGGATCAATTATCTTCGTCGCCCGGATTTACCTTCTCCAGATTTAACAATGCTCATCAAAGAATTGTAAGTTTCCCCTTTCCCCATTTAATTATTTCATTTCCCCCGTGTGGGTGTCGTCTCTCAGCTGCATCCTTCGGGATGATGATTCACTGCTGATGAGATAACGGCGTTTGTCTCTTTCTCGTGCGTTTGGAACAGGCTGGCGTTAAATAGCTAATTTGCCCCTTTTCTCATTTATTTTCAGCCGAGTTGTGATGCCCCTGACGGTAGAGGAGGTGAGTTCAGATAAAATTATTCTAATTGTAAGGTTTTTTGCATGAGGAATCGGAACAAAAGGGAGATCAGCTGTTAGCTAATTGTGATTTTAATGTGCGATTAAACTCAACTTTCCAAAGTTATTTAGCAAGTTCTCCGACTGTTTTGAAGTGATTTGGTGGTCGAAATGGGGAGGAGTTTGGAATATCAGATGTTTTAATTGAATCAGTGTCACCTCCAATATGTGTGCGGTGAATGTGTGTTCGTATAGTAGTTAATTGTTCCTTTATCTTTTCCCTTCTTTCAATCCAGTATCAAATTGGCCAGCTATATTCGGTTGCTGAGGCCAGCATGAACGAGACTGGTGGAGGAGAAGGTATTGAAGTTGTCAAAAATGAACCTTTTGACGGTGTACCTTTACTCGGAGGGCGTTATTCCAAAGGGCAATATACATACAAAAAGTATCATTTAGCAAGGTGAGTTTTTCGAAACTAATGGAAAATCAAAATCTTTAAAAAGTTGGAACTTTTGTAGGCAATTAGCTAATGATTTGTTTCTGTGATAATTTTAATATGCAGCAAAGTTCCTAGTTTTATACGGATGTTGGCTCCGAAAGGCTCGATGGAAATTCATGAAGAGGCTTGGAATGCTTATCCCTATTGTCGGACGGTTATTACAGTAAGTTGATGTGCAGCTCTTTTTTGAAAAAAAAAATGATTAATAATTTTTAGTGAAGTGAACAATTAGGAATGGAAGCATGTTCAAAAACATAGAATAATCAGGTGTATTGGTTAGTGAAGACTAACGAATTGAATGTATTTGCAGAACCCAGGATACATGAAAGAAAACTTCATCATAGTGATAGAATCCCTTCATTTACCAGACAAGGGTGATCAGTATAACGTTCATGAACTCACGCCTGACAAACTGAAAATTCGTGAAGTGGTGATGATAGATATAGCGAATGACAACGTTGCTAACAGTGATTACAAGCCGTCAGAAGATCCAAGTAAATTCCATTCCGCTAAGTCTGGTCGTGGTCCTCTCACTGGGAAATGGCAAGATGTCGTAAGTGAACAAGACAATAACAACAAGTTGTAGTGTAGTAGCTAGTTAGTCAAGTCAAACTCAGAATTCTGTGAAAACTTCACTAATGGATTTTTCTTAATTGCTTGTGATACTTTTTAAGGTCAATCCCGTGATGACCTGTTACAAATTGGTGACAGTGGAATTTAAATGGTTTGGTCTCCAAAATCGAGTAGAGAACTTCATTCAGCGCGCTGAGCGTCGCTTGTTCACAAACTTCCACAGGTAAAAAGTTAATTATTTCGATGGAAATTTAAAAGGAATGAGTTGAATGTTTGGGATGAGGAATTTTTAAATGTGTTTTATTGTTTTGATTTTTAGACAAGTATTTTGCTGGATTGATAAGTGGTATGGAATGACGATGGAGGACATTCGACAGTTGGAAGATAAAGTCCGGGAAGAATTAGACAAGGTATGGGCCATTAATTTTAATAATTAAAAAAGTTAATGCTCCACAGCTATTTTTTCAGTTGGTTAATTGTTTTTTTGTTTTTTATTTTTGCAGCAACGAAGCCGCGGAGAAGTTCGAGGAATGAGAGCAGATATGGACTAAACAACAATGCAAATTAGAGAATCAAAAAAATTAGGAACCACATAATAAGTCGACAAAATTTATAGCTAGAGAAGTAGCGAATTTGAATCGATTGGAAATGAAAAAAAAAACATAATAATTTAAACTATTAATTCAGGAGAGAGCACATTCTACCAATTAATTAATTGATTTTAATGAATTTCATGATATAGCCGTATATATTATATGAATAACAATATTATTAATCCAGAGAACTATTGAATATTTAATAAGGATGGTTGGGAAATAATTGTGTTGGCTTGATGTTACACAAACAGAGTTGAATGCTAGCGAATACTGTACTAATTCACAAAGTTTTCTTTCTTATATCACTGTCTGTAATCTGTGTGTATCAATTACCATGTAGTCAGGGATGTCACATTGGCCAAAACAATGCTACATAAATAATAATAATTATAAAAAGAAGTATGAAATATGAACAATAAAGAATATGATGATGTCTAATTTTTAGTAGTTCAACTCATCCTCTCGTCTTCTCGTTCGTCTTCTTCTTCTAATCAATTGCAAATCTTACAAGACGTTGGAGCGGTGACCTATCCAATCCAGACGGAAAAGTTTTGGAGCAATTCATACAGAAAAAAAAAACTCAAGACTGATTTGACGTTTCTTCGATCATGTAAGCAAAAAAGATTCTCTCTCTTGTCATATGTCACCATCGTCATTTATCAGTTATCATGTGAGAGGTGCATTCCATGTGACATCAACGTAAATTCGATATTCCATGTGTGACGATGGATTGGATTAACCTCGCGGTCAAAAGCATAATATATCACAGCATTAACTGATGTTAAGATGCTGATCAAGAGGGACAAGTGTACAGCTTGTTGTTGATGAATGAATTTTTAAGCTTGAGTGAAGCTACTTATTCTTCTAATGTTTTACTTTTAATTACAATGCACCTGTTTGTTAAGTGTGATAAGCTTGCATAAGAGTCAGGAGCAGGAACTTTGCCATTCAAGATTTAATTAAGAAAAATTAGGACTCGTGTGTATAATGAATTGTATGAGTGATAAATTTAGGCGCAAGTTTTCCAAGCATGCTTATCATCTTATCAACTATATAACATGTGATGTTTTAAAAGAAGCCAATGACGCTCATTTTATGTAAAAGGCCAACTCAATCGATTTATATAAGTTCAGCGATATTTTGTAGATATTAATTTTTCATTCGAAGAATTAGTTTTAAATAATTTTACATAATTCTGAGCACTATTCAGATTTGTCAAAAAATCCTTCAGTTGTTTCGGTTTCTGATTTCCTGTATGTGGCATGGCATTGGCATGCGTGGCCCTGAGCTTTCATTTTTGACATTGACACTTTATGTAGCATAATGTGTAATCAGATATAAAGCCTGACACCTCATTCTGCTTTATAGTTAAAACAGTTGTGTTGTGTGGTAACAACTTGACCAATGCATAGTATAACTTGAGTACACACACATGGTCACCCTATAATGTCATCTTCTTTTTCATCATCATGATTTATAGCTCAGTTTCACACACACACACACACACACACATAGGTACTTGCTCTCATTGTCCAGCAGAGCTTCATTGGCATTTATTTGGAACTGGAAACTGGAATGGATGAGAAGAATTCTCACATGTGAAATCAGGTATTCCCCTCTCAGGCAGATTTTTATCCCAAGAAGCTATAATACGCTTTGATAGACCATTTATATAGCAGAGGGCTGCAAGCATGCAAGAAAATATTGGTGATGAGTGATGACACAATATTTAATCTTGATCTCACTGTTTGACTAGTACTGATGAAAACACATTAATCATCCATATTTTCAGTTGTTTGGCTTATGACAAACAGCATGAGATCACTAGTCCTCAATTTTTTTTAGAGGAGCTGACTTGACTTCACAGAGAGAGAGAGGAAGCCACAGGCAATTAAGGACAATGCATCATTAAATTTCCACTTTTCACTTCTTACGCTCAGATTTGACTGTCATTTTGTTTCATTTTTAAAGCCGAGCAGGGTGGTAAATCGCCTCGTGCAGACATGCTAAAAAATTGCATGTAGGTGTAAATTGGAATGAAAAACAAGACGCATCTCTCATGTCTTTGTTCAGCTAAGTTTAGGTTTTGAAAAGCAAGTCTAATATTTGGAGAAAAATAATTTGCGAGAAACAATTTCACATAATTGTTCATTGTTACAGACTTCCTTTCATGTGAAGCGCCAAGTGCCATCATGAAAAAATGCGAAAGCTTATATGCAAAAATCGTTACCATTTTTACTGCTCGAGATACTCGAGAATGAGTGGGTGTTGTGTTTCATGAATTGGGAGTGATATATGAGCCATGAGCATAGAAATTTGACATCTCTCTAAAGCTATGTTAGTCATAAGACAACAGAGATGAGATGTTTTAGGTGTGTTTTTCGCACAGTCATTTTACTTTACATGGAAAACATCTTAGATCTCTTCATCTCTTCTCCTTTTTCTACATCTGTATCTTCAATTTCATTCTTTTGTTTGTTTTTCCAACGCCAACGATAGCATTTTGAAAGATCTGAGCATACACTTCCTGTTTGTCCTGATGTCCACGCTTTATGCAACTTCCGGGTTATCATTTCCAAAATTCTCGATTGTAACCTCTCAATTTTGACAAACTTTAAAAAATAATAATATGACTTTAGTATGTAATCGTCATGTGCACTTGTTCTAAAAAATCGACAAAACATTCCATGAAATTTTTCATTGTTCCTCCTCCTCCTCCATTGTGTATATTTTTGCAGCGACAAATTCACACACGCTTTCCATCTGCCCCACACGTTCTATACTTTTTGTTGTGCTTTTATCCTCCTTTCCTGTACATTATGCACGCTTGTTTTGCAGCCAGAGAGTCAGACAATGTTACCAAACCAGCAGCGTTTTTTAACCCTTTCTTCCCAATTCCCAGTGTAGTTTTTCTCATCTGTCTCTTCACTCCTGCAGTGCATACTCCACCACACTCAAAGTTCTCAATACAATAGCCATATTCAGGCTCTCTAATGGTCTTGCAATGAATGCTGTGAATCAGAATCTTTGGTTTGGTCGCTGTAACACTCTCTGATGTGTGGTACATTATTAACACGCTGGTGGAGGTCTCTTCTCTCATGATGACCAACTTGCAGGAACTGGGGACAATTTGAGGTCCTACTTCCTACACAAAAAAGTACTCATTTGGGTTAAAATCGTGGATTCAAAAATTTCAAAATAATTTATACAAGCCCACAACTGACATTCTTCTGCTTAAAATGATAAGTGGGGAACTTGGAGTAAAATGGAGTGAATGGAGTGAGCACAAAAATGTTCACTTAATCTTAAACCTGGCCTCATGTGGAAACGTCTTGTGTGTGTGTAATAAATTGTATGGAAATAAGTGAGAGTCTTCATAAGCCTTATATATATTTTATGGCTTTAAATTGTACATTTATTTCCTCTAAGAAAAGGCCATGGACAATGCGACTGAAGAGGTTCCAGTTCCAACGAATATAAATATAATGGATGTGTACACAGTCTATATGAGCTATAAAGATTGGACATAATAGTAAAAAAAATTGAAAGCTTCTACTTAAGCTTGTTATCATACCCACTTTAAACTAATGTAGAATGATTAAATTTAAGTTGTTGTTTGTGTGTGCGCAAAGTGCTAAATTAACAGACTTTCATTTGTGCATTGGTTAAAATTTAAAAATATAAATGGAAGCAGTACTCCCTTTAGCAAATAAAAATGGTGTAAATTGAATCAAATTAGCTTAATTGTTAGTCAAAAAGGGAGAGAGCCAAGAGACATCATTGCAGCTTACCATTTCATTGCAAAAATATAAATCCTTTTACAAAACGGAATACATCTATAAAAATAATTTGAAGAGACAATCATTAAATCTTAATGCAAATTCAACTTTACTATCATCAGAGGCTTCTTTTTTTACATGATACAAAGTATCTTCATGAAGATGAGGTGCGGCCTTATATTCAAAAGTATAGTTCCGATGTTATAATGTGCAATTAAAATGAAACTTATTATTCGGCTTTGCTCAAACAAGCTCTGAGTCTTTTGATCTTGTCAGCTTCTCTTCCAGTCCATGCCAGTAGTCCCTATCTGGTTTTCCTGGAGTGTGGGCAAGACAAGCCATTCATTGAGAGAATTTGTGTAGGCTGGTTCATTCATAAGTGCTTATCTTATCATCAGCAACAAACTTTTTTTCTTCTCTCCGATGATTTGCTGAACTCAGTGGAAAATACGGAAATCTTGCTTGTCAAAGCAGAAAAAAAATGTGGGGGAAAGTTAGTTGGTTGGAAGATAAGGAGAAGGAATGTTCACTAGTTTCGCTGCAGTTCTTATGATATATTTTTCTCGAGTTTTAGAGGAAGTGCAGGGATTATTATGAAGAATGCGAATTAAAATGATTGGAGTAACTCGAGGAAGGGTGAAACGTGGAGAAAGATTGTTGAATGAGTGTAGCAGGAACAGTGCGCTATGGCGACCTTAAGAGCACCTTCAGCAGTAGTTATAGGTGTAGCAACAGTATTCTTCCTGTTTTATTTGCTGCCATGGCAAAACCTCCCCAGCATTCAGATCCCTTCCCCCTCCCCGGCTTCGTATTCCTCGTCTTGGAAACATTTCGTGAGTCCTTCGTCAGATAGTCCAAAGAAAAGTCTGGAGAGGGAATGGTCACTGAGGGCGTCCGATTTGGATCTCCTCAACACTAAAGCAGTGCCTACTGGTATGGTTACCTATCGTGCAATTCGTGATGCTGGCGTTGTGTTTAACGCCAGTGGCTCTGATGTTCTGGTGATACTTCATATTCAAAAAACGGGCGGCACCTCGTTCGAAAAGCATATCGTTCAAGACTTGGATGTGGAGAAGCCCTGCATTTGTTGGAAGAGGAGGAAGCGGTGCAAGTGTCCACGTCCTACTCTCAGTAATTGGAACTATCTTAAGATATTTATTCCAAACATGACTGGTTTTCGAACATTTTATTTTCCGAGTAGTTAAATATTTGTGATACATTTATTTTCTCAGGTAAATCTGTAGAGACAAGGAATGAAAATGTAGACTCGTGGTTGTTCAGTAGATTTTCTACAGGCTGGATCTGTGGCTTACATGCCGACTGGACTGAGTTAACTGCCTGTGTTGATGATGAGTTGAGTAGGGCACATGGGTCATCATTTAGAAGAAGGTAATTGACAGCATTTATAATTTTACCTGGAATTAAGGAGATCCCAGGTTAAATGAACTAATTAATTAACCGTGTATTTTCTCCACAGGTATTTCTATGTTACCATGATTCGCGACCCGATACACCGGTTCTTATCAGAGTTCCGGCATGTTCAACGAGGTGCCACTTGGAAGGCATCACGCCATATCTGCCAAAAGCAGTACGCCACAGCGGAGGTAGCTCCATTTCATGTCCAATTTAATACTTCATACAAATTACTCATTTAAAAACTATTGACCATTTTCGCTTTGGGGAAAAGCAAAATCACTAATTATCTTTGTCTCTCTATTCAATCACAGGAGCTTGGTTCATGTTACAGTGGACGGAGTTGGGTGGGTGTTAGCCTTAAAGAATTCATGAATTGTCCGCATAACCTTGCCTTCAATCGTCAAACCAGGATGCTAGCAGATTTATCACTTATAGGATGTTATAACAAGTGAGATCCCCATCAATTATTAATAATGTCATCACTACTCATCATACAATTAGTAAAAAATACAATTAGTAAAAATTCTCATATTATCATATTTTCCAGGAGTTATATGCCTTCCGCGGAACGCAATCGCATTATGCTGGCCTCAGCAAAACGCAATTTGGAATCGATGGCATTTGTTGGATTAACAGAACAACAAAAGGTATTTAAAAAATGACTTAATAAACAATTAACTAAACTACTTCAATATTAAACAACCCCCTAATTATTTATATTTTTTTTCTCCAGATTTCTCAGTACGTATTCGAAGAAACTTTTAAGCTACGTTTCAAAATCCCCTTCACCCAAAACGAGGACACCTACTCAAAAGCCACCCTCGACAAAGCCACTGCCGAGGAGCTGGAAGCCGTTCGTGAAGCCAACAGCCTCGACCTGGAGCTTTACCAATACGCAGAGCAGCTATTAAACAATAGATTCTTAGAACTGAAAGAACAAGATTCTGACTTCGACGAGCACTACAACTTCCTTGGAGAGAAGGGCTATCACTTCTCGTGGGACGATGTGGAAAACGAAGAATAATAATCATTTCCTCTCAGAGTAATAGTTTCTTTCGCAATTTTTCAGTATTTCACATCTCATCTATATCAACTTATCATACACACACACACACATACTATAGGTTCTTTATAGACAGACTGATCAGTAAAGTAGTTTAATCCTTATTTTTTGTTATACCAACACAGCAGTTAAAAATATATGTGTAGAAAGTGACGAAAAGCGTAAGCTGATGTCAGACAAAATATATTTAATTTTTTTCTAGAGATAAGTTTTCCTCTAATCAACTAACAAAACAGAATTTTGTGATTATCAACTTCCTGCTTATCATTTAGCTACCTAGATTTTTTATAGACTTATCGCATCTCTTTTTTCATAGCAGCATATAGTCTCTTAGGGATTCACCTTAAGGCAGTTACAATTTACGCGTCAATTATTTACTTAACTTTACATACGATGATGATATTAAAAAACTCTCAAGAGTTTCGCCACATTATATTCACATAAAAAAGTTCACTATTATATGAGGATATAACATCATATAAATATATCTTACACAACATAGCATACAACTTTAGACATATCAGAGTGGGAAATCTTAGAAGACTGTGAGAATTTATTCAAGATTTGAGTATTTTATAATTTCCAAATGTTCGTCTTTATCTTTCTCACTGGAACTTCTTCATTGTAAAAAAAAGAAAACTTATATAAAAAACTTATTTAGCAAAAGAAAATGACTACTGGATAAAAAATATATTTAGTCCAGGCTATTTACTTTATAAAAAAATGTTGGGGGAAGCTGAGAATGTTTCAATGTTAAATAGCATCGTTAAGGTGCCTTGTTGTATTTCATGATATTATATGTAATGGGTATATCATATAAAAAATTATATATATGCAATATTATTATGTGTATCTAGAAGAATAAGACTTTTTAGTAAATTATCTTGATAAGGTTTATCAACATATGAAAAGTAGACATTTGTTTACATGACTTAAAAAAACAGTAGCGGTGCATCGAAGACGACTGGGTACCTAAATAAAAATTTTCACTGTATGATTTCCTTTAACAAAAATTGTGTGTGGTGACGAATGCAATAATAATTATTCTAAAATCTTAATTATGAGAATGATTATGAAAAAAACTCGCACGTTCTTGTGTTCAGTTGGCGTTTATGACGAATTAATACTAATAATTAATAAAAATGAAATCATTGAACAGGAATATCTGGGATTATAATACTTTCACTTTATTTTTCTAAATATTTCCTTCATCGCGTTTTAAACGTTGCTTTGCGGGCGAAAACAGAGAGAAAAAGAGAAAACAAATTATTACTTCATTTTATTATTTTGCTAAATTGCTGCACACTTTTTTATAGCTTTTCTGTATTTAAATACGATTAGTGAAAAAAACGTGTTAACTTAATTGTAAGTATAAAATGCGCAAATATTTTTTTTGTTACTATTATTTGCTAAGCATTACACTTAAATTTTTTTGTGATTATTTTTTCAACTGTTACTTTGTGCTATCATACTTTAATTTTGCCATTACTAGCTCTACAGCTATTTGCGCATCTTCAGCACTGTCGTGGCCACTATCACTTTCTTGAATTACTTTCTTGAGAATTTCTACACTTAAAGTTTTCAATGCTCGCTTTTTCGGTGGTCCCATTTTATGAGGGTATAAAATCGTCGTATCGATTACACACTCGTGTTTGAGGCGAAGTGCAATTAAGTCGGATTCTAAACTATGACCGATGACGATCGTGTTGGGGCGCAGGTGTGTCAGGATTATTGCTTGGATCTCCGTAATTGTCCGTTTTGCCTTGTCCATGTCGTCGAATGTTATGCCACTGAAGCGACTGTTGCAATCGAGAACTCGATGGGTGGGTTTGACAATTTCGTCGTATCTGTGGAATTTAAAAGAGAAATAGAAGCATAATTAGTTTATTTTATATTTGCGGTTGTCTATTTGTCTATGAAATAGAACTTACAAAACTTTCCGGTCTACTCCCACCACAGTCACTCGGGCCAGTTCATTCCCGTGAGTGGTATAAACCATCTCACAATCAATGCCGATGATATCCCAGGGGTCCTCACCCATCCTCTCTTCAGGTCCTTCTTCAAGCACAGCCTCGACAAATCCCTTCTGAGAGGAAATCGGAACGGGGCATTTTGACACATGGCAGATTGAGGTGACACAGCCAATTTTATCGTCGTCGCTGCCGCAGCAGACATAGGTAGTTTCTCGGGCCCCTCTGCCAGCACGTGCTACAATATCAATCAATATAAATAATTTTTTTAAATGCATTAAAAACTAATTATCATTAAACAGGTATTTATGCACAGGTGTAAACTTACAAGCTGTGTTGTACTTCCGACCCCAGTGGTAGTTACATACTTCCGTTACAATGTGACCACCGTCTTCTGTCGTCATATACCGTTTTTTGCATCTATCACAGATTCGATTCGTTAAACTCATGCTGTTCTCTTCTCCAGGTCTTGGCTTTGCCATTGCCCGACCTAATTGGAACAATTAATGTGGAAACAGTTAATAATGAGTTGTTTTTCAATGAGAAAAATTGTCACCATTTATTTTTCTAATGGCGCACCTGGTTCCCCTGAAGGATGGGGGCGAGGATAGCCATTGTCTATGAGCTGCTGTTCTGTCATCACATATTTCCGTAAAGCTCTGTATAGTGCGTTCCCTGTAGGGAGAGTTCCATCTTTTCGAACTGTTCGAACACTACAATTCCTCGACTCCAGAGAGCCTCCGGTGAGAATATGTTGGTGGGATACGATGCGATTGGGGCCAAAGTGGTTATCTGTAAAAAAGATTGAATGGGGATTAGGAACTCTTGTTAAGAATTCGCATTTAAAATAGATACAGTGCTTCTTTGAAAATTTAAATTCGTACCGTTGTCCGGTTTACTGGCCTTACGAAGACCTGAGATTATACTGATTCCAGAACTGTAGTAAACTTGTTTCGAAGAGCATTTCCCGATCAGCTCATTTTCTCTAGCTACCGTCATCTGGAATGCTTGTTCATGGTCGTCCATGAGCCGACAGTATTCGGAAAACATTTTGTCCATGATTTGCTGCCTTGTTGCATGAGGTATCTTTGTGGATTTGTTGATAGCATCTCGGAAAATTATTGGGCCCTGTTTCGTACTGACAATCTAGAGAAAAAACAAATGGAAAACTTATGTTGAATTTATTTATGGGAAATTATTTTGCATAATTTGGAAATGACATACCGCGGAAGGTTTATGAGCTTCCCGTTTCACTCCTTTTGCCACTGTCTGAGAATAAGTGAGAGATCCCGGTTGACCAGGAAGGGAGCCTTGTCCTGATGCTGAACTTAATTTCGATGTTGGTCCAATGTTTGGCTTTTGTGCAAGTTTTCCTGCGTTTGGAACATGAGCGATTCTCATCTTCGTCCCAGGCTTGGGAGAAGTTGGGGTTGAGGAGGATGACGCGATGCTGCTTCAATATTAAAATATTTTCATGCAAAAATTACTTTAGCCCTTTTTTAAAACAGCAGGAAAAAATTTTAAAATAAATCATTAGCCTTACCCATTTTGAACATTTATCCTATTTTTTGACTGCTCGTCGAATCGTTTCAACAAAGCATCCTGAAGATTCCTTGACGTCATATGAGGCTGTTTCGGAGTATGTGGAGGAGCCGCAGGAGCCTTCATAAGAGCACTAGGATGCGCCACCCTCTTTTTCCCCACCACCGAAAAACCTTCATCCAACTCCTCCTCCTTTCCTCTCGAAATCTCATCCTCACTCGGTTTTTGCTGCTGCACTTCCGGTTTATAATTCTCAAAAAGTTCCAAGCACTCCCTCGCCACCATTTCCGGATCATCCTCTGAGTCACTGCCACCAGGATACTTGAAATCGAGAGATTCGTCAAATACGTCTGAATTGTAAGCAGACTCGTCCGCAGAACTTTCTGCGAGGGCATTGAAGCGATTCGTGGTATCAATACTGTTGCTCTGAGGGACCGACATGAGGGTCTCCTTCACCAGCTCGGAAGACATGGAGATATTGACACTCTTCGAGTTCCTGCTCTCCTCCTTTTTCGGTGTCGATGAATTCGGCGACTCCTTCTTTTTACTGTGCTCCGAAGAATGATGTCTCCTTTCTCCCTTTCTCCCCTCCTCAGGTTCATTACAACTCGACGACTTTCTTATCCTTTTGTGGTCCTTCGGACTGCTCGATGAGGAGACCGAGCCATTTGAATCTTTTCTCCTTTTGTGGTGATCCGAGTTGGAAGAAGTGTGATCCTTTTTGGAGGAGTCCCTCCGGTCCCTATCTTTCCTGTCGTCGGAACTCCTCTTGTGGTGATCATCTTTGGAACGGTTTTCTTTTCGATGGGAGGAGCTATCCTTATTGGAGGAGTCTCCTTTTGACGGGCTATCACTCTCTTTGTTCCTACTACTGTGTTTATGCCTATGCTTCTGAGATTTGCGCTTGTGGTGAGAGTCCGATGAGGACTTTCCAGATCCTTCGATTTCCGCCACGATTTTGTCAATGTCGTCTTTCTCCTTGTCCTTCTTCTTGCTGCCACTACTATTGCTGGAACTACTGCTGGAAGAGGTCTCTGATTTGGAAGAACATGAACTAGCTGCTGAGGCCGCGATACTTTTCACTTTTGTAACTATTCCACCCATCTCGTTTGTCTCTGTGCTGACCTTTCGGCGTTTACTGGAGTCTTTAGTGTCCGAGTCGCGGGATCTTTTGCGGGTTGGTTCAACAGTTGTTGATTTTTGCACTTCAGCGTTTTGAGCTGTCACACAGAAAAAAATAATGTTTATCATTTTGATTGTCTCGAGCAAATTGATGACCATTATGGATAAAAAAAAATTATAATTTAAGGTACTCACTTGAATTCAGTCTTTCAGGTTGTGATTCTTTATTATTATTATTTTCAGACTTACTGCCACTGCTAATACTACTGCTATTGGTATTTACTACTACTGGCTCTTTTGTTGATATCAGTTGCGTTGCATCACTTATCAGGGATGAATTTTTGGTGCCTGCAAAATAAACAAAGAAAAGAAAATGTTTCCATGGAATAATCACAGTGAAAGCGACCAAGTGGGCGAGATAACCCAATGCAGAAAAATTACCATAAAATTTTCACTCTCCTCAACTCCAACAACGAAATGAAAATCATGCTTATCTTACCACTGTCTTTGTCTTTATTATTGGGCGTTTCTTCAGGGGGACTCGTCTCATCTAGGGATTCTGTTTCCAACTTACGATCTATTCGAATATCTGTACATACAAAAATAAACATTATCAAATAATCTGACATTTTTTTCGCTGATTTGGAAACCGGAAGTGAAAGTTTTTTAAGTGTCAAAGTGAAAGCTTACCTGATCTACAATGTCTAAAGGAGCAATGAGGCCTTTCACAAAGGCCTGCAAGGAAGAAGGGGCAAGGGATGCTCCTGAAGAGCCCTTGTGAAGGCAGCATTATTTAATCCAAAGGAGAACCACCGTCTTCAGTCTTTTTTGAGGTGTTTTAATCCTCAAACTGGGAGTCACACGAGGAGAAAGTTGGAACTGCTATATGGAATACTATAATATTCTCGAAGTAATCTAATGTTTTTCCCTACAAACCTCTCCACTGATTTTCCACCTTCACCACAAACTACTTTCACCGGATGTTCCCTCTTCTCACTTGTTGATCCTGACTGACCTCCACTGCTTTCTCTACAGGAAATAAATGTCATTTCACTGGATAAACAATTTCTCTACTTGGATTTCCAGGAACAATTAAACTTCCATCCTACATTTAAGTATAATAGCTACTCACATAAACGAAAACTATCCAATTATCTCTAACTAATTTTATCAGTATATTCCGACTAGAAAAAAAACGAGTAGTGCGTTTGCAAAAAAAAGTTTGTTGTTGCTATTTATTCCAATAATTTTCTACATCCACTTTTTACAGTTTCCATGGCAATGGCAGTAGCTCCTCCGTGCAAAAAACAGTTAATCTGTAGACAAGCAGGTTTTAATACTCGTGCATTTAAAAATCTCAGGTAGGATTATAGTTACGTGCAGCACAGATCATTTATAGGAAACTTTTGACATCTCACTCCACAAAAATTTAAAGGTCTCTTTTAACCGGAAACTCATCCTTTCCCGTTTTAAATAATAAACAGGAAGTGTGAAAGTACATTGTCACTTTTAATCACATACCATGCAACAGATTACGAAAACGCCCCTTGGAACATGTCTAATTACTAATAAATATGATTATAAAGTTTTGTTTTGAATTATAACAAAAAAACTGATAAATTTTATGGCAACTGCTCTATTTCTAGAGTAAATTCTTAAAAATTAAAGGTACTCAAATTAACGGAAGAACATGCACAATTAAATTAATTATACAGCAATTAATATCCTGATCCATCATCACATAATAATACTTGGTTTCCTCTTATCGCCTTCTCCCTAATTGTCACTTTTTACTTTTGTAGAAAAAGCTCGCGTGTGTGAGTATATATTTTTGCGTGTATATTTTTCTCTTCAAAAGGTACAAATTGATTAAATAAGTTTGAAAAAAGTAATTAAATATTCACAAATAAATTAGCACAAATCTCTTCCCCAAAAAAATTGAATCTTCTTGTTTTTACCAGAGAGGCAGTTATACTTTCGGTTATTTTTTTTGCATAGAGAATTTTTTGCATCCGTGGAAGAAACAAGAGTTTTGGCAGAGGGGAGGCCTCATCGTTAATTAATTTGGAGCACATTTCACGGCCTTCCCATCACCACTTTTTTTAAAGGATCATTAAAAATTGTACATGTTTTGTCAGAGGTCTGAGACCCTTGACTAACTAGAGGAGAGACTGATGCCGAAGGAGAAGAAATACCTTCACTTGTTATTGGCGCTGCTTGTAGGTACAGGATATCATGGGAAGTACTGTTGCTTCAGAAGGCTGGGAAAACTCTGCATTTTTAAGCTATCTCCTCTCAGCAGAAGAATGAATGTTAAGAGTACTCAGTTTAGTCGTGTAGGTAGGTACCTTACATAAAAAATATGTATTTTTACCTGCTTCTTCTATGAGTATCTATATTGGTATATGAATATTTTGTGTAAGATGTTGGTATAGTCATATTAATATTTTTTGTCTTGGTATGTTTAACCACCTATAAATGTCGTGCGTCGAGTTGTCATCAGAGTTGAGTTGGAGTTGCATGCAAATGTCTGAAGCAGTTGTATTGAGGTAGACAGGAGCGATGGATATTATTGGGAAGAAAAATTAATGGGGAATTTAAGGTGATTGTAATTACTTGTGAGAGATAGGGAAAAAGGAAGAGAGGAGAAGAAATGGAGTGACTATTGGTCGTGGGGTGATCTTAAGATAAATATTGGTAAAGATAAAAAAAATAATGAGAAAAGGGAATCATGAAGGTGGTGGACTTTGTAGGGTAAATATTTGTGTGTCAGGATATGAGTCATTAATTCGAAGTAAAGTCGTAAATATTTTTTAAAGCGTTTCTATGTCAGGGCGCATCCGAAAAAAGCCTGTGAAAGAGATGGACTCCGCGAGAAAGATGAAATGATTGGAAAATCGATTTTGAAAATTAGCTTTGAAAATGACCGGCTAACCGGCACTGTGGGACTGGCAGTATTGTTGATCGTAAAATCATAAGAGAAGCTGTGAGGTTTATGTTGATTTCATGCTTATTACCGAATCTTTTAAGATGAGAAGAAAATCATGCATGAGTTATTAAACGACTGAAGTGGAAACACGTAAAAAAGTTTTATGGTCCGAAGCGAAGGAACTAGGCAATGACCACGCCGGCGAGGGAGTCGCCAATTATTATTCTTAATTTGCATATATTATTACGTTTCGGTTTCTATATTTAGCTCTGCAATTTGGAACGATACAGAGGTTACCTACCTTTAAGTCGTAAATTTATTTTTCTGTCTGAATTCGGCAACTCTCTGGGGCAAGTAGGCTTCTTCTTCTAAATAGGACGCCAAGAGTGGAGAG
>JAQIXW010001475.1:0-19202 GCA_034700685.1 Willowsia buskii | reverse complement strand
CCTGTTAAGGTGGTAGTTGTTGTAGTCCTCATTATAGTCCGTAGTTGATGGAAGAGAAATGATTTTAATGACAAAATTTAAAATTTAAAACCACTTTAAACATGTTTTATGATATTACTTGAAATGTACAATTCCAATTAATTCTACCACCTAAGCGCATTGTAGATATTGGTTTGATGTGGTATTAATTTAATTGCATGTAGCTACTAAATAGTATGATAATGTAGTATGCATAATTGCGAATTAGATTAATTTGCAAGCATTCGGTAGAGAGTTCGTCGATATGAAGGTAATGGATTTACTTGGTTTTTTATTGATACATATTATTTATTTACTTTCCTAGTTATTGTACTTTTAAAAATAGTCGCCTTACTCATATTGTTAAATAGTATAATAGTAGATACATGAATAAAAATAAATTTTTTGGCCGGGTGCTGCTTTTACTTGTAGAGATACAATGAGGTTTGGAAGATGGGTACATAAAATGTTATGTAAACATTATTTACATTTAATTGCCTAATTTACTTAAATCGGTGCTTTGGTGAAAGGAAGAGTTGGTAGAGCTGAAACTTCTAAAATTACACATTCTAAAACTTTCATAAGTATTTACCGGTATCGTACGTAATCGTAATGTAGTTTTAGTTGCGTCTGTGATGGTAATTTCTCTGCAGAGTTATTTTCATTGCAAACGCAACCCCTTACTCTATTCGATAAAGTCGCTTGCATGAAAAATTATTCAACATTATTCACGATTTTAAGTTGCTTTTCGGCGTTAGATATCATACCATGGATGCTCTTTTGTTAAAACAGTCTACGCTTGTTTGGTTCATTGTCCCTTGCTTCCAATTTGTTACAGGTCATTCCGCTCAAATCTGCAAAGCTAACGGTGCTTCTTCCAGAGAAGCAGTCTGTGTTCCTTCTTTCGAGCTTCTTGAGAAAATATACGCAAATATACAGGGCCGATGGAAAATCAATGGAGTTCTCCTCTATTGGAAAAATGAAGAATAAATGTCACATTATTATTTTTAACAAATGTTGAATATGAGCTTTCATAGATTAAAATATTATCTGATGATTATAACTTATTTTTGTGTGATTGACTTACGATAGTTAACCTCAAACTGATTTGTTGCTTTGTTCAACACTGTATACTTAGTTCTTCTTGCAAGTTCATTCATCATCTCGGTAAGCTCCTCGCCTTGGTTGAATTCTGGTATCATTTCCTTCAAAATTTTCTTCATACCTTGCATGGATACAGCTCCAGAGCCCAGCTCATCCTGCTTCTTAAAGAGCTTCTCCAGGTCTGAATAAAATAAATCACAAATGCTCACAGTAATACAGAATTGTGTAAATTTTCTTCTTTATGATCATTATGCAAAAAGCTTACACGGTTTGCACTCCCTCTTCAGCTTTTCCTCCTGTAGGATAAATAAAAATTACTACGTTATTTCCATGCTTCTTTCCACAGTACAAACTCCACAAAGTCTCAAGCAAACATTTACAAAAGTATTATCTTTTAAAACAAACAGTGTCCTACCATTTCTTAGACTGAAGGTATCAGAAAACTTGGAACTGGTTCACGAGTACTTAACCGGAAAGAAGCTTCCCAAGTGATCTGCACACAAAAGTTTTGCTTAGCCCAACTCTGGGGCGAAGTGAGTCTCACTGCACTACCTGCTTTTGTAGAGCGAAAAAGCTTTATGATCAATACTATCGAATTCCTGTGATGATGATCTTTAAGAATCTCTGATCGGAATAGCACGCCTGTGTCATAATTCCGCAGGCTTTATATACCAATTTATTTTTAAATCGGAATCGTCCACTGTCCCATCCCAGCATATATATGAAATTATAAGGTCATGCTGATAACATACCGGGTGCTAAATGCCAGTGTAGAAAAAGCAATTGCTGGCTGTTTTTTATTGCGACATGTCGCCCGTTACAATATTGAATATGGATGCATGTAAATGTTGTGGCACTCAATAAAACGTGAAAGAATATTGTTTATGAATATTATGCTCTTGTATTTCTATTATATCATCATAATACATCGTTACATTACACGCACGGTTACATTGTAATATGTAGTTGCGCTCACAGCCAATACTTGCGCACTCAGACATTAATAACTTGTGTGAAACATCTAGATAAAATGTTACAAGTTCACTTCCTCGCCTTTATCTGTCTTCTCCTCCTCCTTTCTTTCGCTGTAAATACTTATCATCAAAAATTTGTCATTGGATATCAAATGAAGTTTGATTAAGGAAATGGTTATTAGTCACAAACAGCTTTGTGCTTTGTGTTAGCCATGTCATCTGAATAGTATGTGACGTGCGGTGCCCTTCAAGGACATTATGAATACTTTTTAGTACTTTCAAAACAGATCATTTGGCGACAGTTCACCAGCTTTAACTGCAATTGTTTCAGTATAGCATTTCCGAATGCATGTTTTATGCTAGCATTGCAGAACACACGTGTGTGAGTCAGTGTGACATAGTTAAGGGGAAAATGCATATAGGTAGTCGACAATCCAATACGTTGAGGTTTCTAATAAATCCTCCCCATCGGATCAATAAATCTGTCTGTGCCGTTGAAAAATTCGACATTGAGGGAATTTTACAACCATGAAGTCTATCTACTTGACTAAAAACATGCGTTGCATTTTCTCTCAATGATGCTCATCCACGAATGTTCGATTAATAATAAATTTATGCACAAAACTATGAATATCTTTATCGCTCTGTTATTATGGAAAGATGCAAAGATAGGTTGTTCTTGCTGTATGCTATTTCCGTCGCCGATATTCAAAACAGTTTAAGACTTACAAACCATTAATAACTGCGTAGTACAAAACTTTAAAAACATGCGAATCATAACGTGATATACGATAAGTTTATTATGGTAAATGATATAAATAAACCTGCTACCTTTGAATACACATTTAAATTGCAGTTCAAAAGAGTTAAGAAACTGTTGTGTAGATAATATTTAAGCACAAGTAGAGAATATACGTGTACATAAATATCGGGGGGATACATATACAAGTAGAAGTATTCTTATGTTTTTAAAACATACATCATACATGCATATATAACGATTTCGTTCTTTTCAATCTTTTCTTGTTTACCGGTTCATTAATCTGCGTCTTGTTGGAGGTGTTTTCGTGAAATGCGACGATCTCAAGAATGTTAACTACTCATTTCAACTTCAGACTGCTACATACATGGAATGCTGAACAGATGCATTGTCAGCATCAGGAGGTAGGGTCTCTGGTTAGTCTCGGATTCTTCAATTAAATTGTTTGACAGAAAAATATGTACCCACCGAATTGTAATACACTGTCTCTTTTTCCCGTTAATTTTCAACTTGTTATTGCTTGTCATGTCTCCCTGTTGTCTCCAATTTTCAGTGAAGCAAGGAGCTGAGAGACGCCAATCAGCAGTATCATTTTGTGTTTTTCGTTCTACAATTGTGATCACAGTTTATTTAGATGTTTTGAAAATCTACAAGTAAGACTAATAAGAGAATGTAGAAACAAACGGAAATAGTAGTATGAATGAGTCATGCATGAATTTCTGGGACACTCTTGCAATATACTACAAAGAGTACGTTGCCTTACGTGAGAGAATTTGAACCTGTGGAGTTATAAAATCAGATAATTTTTATATATACCACAAGGTCATTGATTAAATTACACCATAAAAACTATCTAGACTACCATCGGCTACTGAAAGGCCTCTTGTATGCCGTAATTCTTTCCAATTTATGGTCACCGACGACATTAATCATTGCATTTCTTTGGCTGATGTACTGTTTATGATGCATTTGGAGCCACCCAGTGGTAATTAATATCTTAAAGTTAACACCTCAATCAAAGAACGTGTTTGTTTAAGTTGTGTTTGTTTAATAATCGATAGCCGGAATGTTGAAACTTGAAACAACGAGGTTTGAAATAAGAATCTGCCATAGCGTCTGTATATATTTCACATTTACAGCAGTATGTACTTTTAACTTTATGTTTTCGATTTCGTGAGTTATGAATACTTTGTGCTCTTCAATAAAAAGGGAGAATAGATCAGAATGATGTGTGTGATGCAGTAGTAAATCTGTCAGATAGGTGGAGAGTTGGAACAGCGCACGGCTCGCAACAACTGAAGTTTCGATATTTCAAGTGCATTCGTTCTACTATCATCATGACAGCTCACACTACATTAGAACAAATTATACCGAAAATAGAGTCACACATTTTGTTCGTGTGTCTTCTTCCTCCGATGTCGGTGATGTACTCTTCTTCACTGAGCATACTACACATTTGGCTTAAATAGAGGATGAAGTATGAATTCCGAACATTGCATTACAATGCCATGCCATGCTTTCAAACCGTGTTCACTTCTCGCGCACCTCGTCGACGACGTCTTGGTGGCGGTCTACAATTAATCACGAGTAGCATGTTCCAACATTAGCATGACATAAAATTCAATTAGATGCAAAAATGTTCAATCTTCACAAAGAATCCCCAGATTATTTGTAAATCGTTTTCTCTACTGAGATGGTTTGCTCTGGGGTATCAGTATATTTTAATATCAATAAATGCAATAACTATTCTAATATATATTATGGAATTTTTTATAGTCATTCTTATTATTGCGACATCAGTAAATACGTGTATGTATGTAAGTATTCTAGTAACTCATATACGGTGCCTTGCCATCCAAGGTGGATGAATACATTGACACTGTCCCATTTGACTGGTAGTATCATTGTTTCCAGACATATGTACATCCGGCATTCACTTTGGTGACATCCACTAACGACTGCTCTTTGAATAGTTTGATTGAACCATCCTTGTAGGATTTTGTGAGATGTGGAATGAGAAACAAGAATATAGATGTATTTCATTACCATTCCTCAACTCTAAATTATTAAACTTCCAAGGCATATGAGTTCTCCCTAGGTAAAAAAAATGTTTATGGTCATGCATTTTATTATTATGTTAAAAATAAATGCATATAAATGTTTGCGAAAAATGCAATGAAATTAACTTGCTCTCATTGATTTATCTGTTTTGGACGGTTTCCGCCTCCGATGTTGGAACAATTAGATTCATCGATGCAGCTAAAAAACCACACGTGGCACGTGCATCTGGTAACTACTTCATAAAAATAATCTCTACACTTATACGCATAAAATCACTTTGAATGATTTGGCAATATGCATGACCATTTATATTCGAACTGTAATTGTAATTTTATTTTCTTAATTCTAATACATAGAACAATGTAATGAGCATAGTGTATGGCATTTTATGATGCGTAGTTTTATTTACGATTCTAATGGAAAAGCTAAAGGAAATTCCAGCGTTTTCATAATTTGCATATATCCGTGTCTCAAAGCAAAGTTAACTTTTGACCTAGCCACTAAGAATTTTGGCACCATTCAAGGATAACGCGTTGAGTGTCATAAACCTCTTGTCGATTGCAGCGTTTATTAGATACTACATTAAATAGTATTCTAGATCATAGAAAAACATAATATGCAACAATTCCCCTGTGAGTATAACATTCGGATTTAGATTTCAAGAGTCTTTTATGCAACTCACCAATCAAACAATCTCCAATTCAATGTATGCATAATATAAGTATTATGTTTTATGGTTGGCTTTGGGCAATCAAACTGGCGTTTGTTTTTATAAACTTGTCTTGTTGTGTTGAGTAATAATTTTACATATGATGATAAATAAGTAGATCATCGATTTATGTACATACCTAGGAAAATGATATCAAAAACACTATTAAAAATGTAAAATCATACTTTCATAATTCTTATATTTACACATCAAACTATATAAAAACATTACAAGATTCATACCTAAACTTTACAGGTTTTTAGACATAAATATACTGTGTTTATATCGAATCTTCTATCAAGCACAAACCAAAATCTTACCAAAGTAAACATATATTGCTTTTTATTATTCACTCTGCTTGCTTGCTTTGACAAACAGTCACGGGGAAAGTGCCAAAACAAACAAAGAATTTGCAAGTGCTTTAAAAACTTCAAATCGTAAGAAAAATGTATGTGCGCTTTCTTCTGTCCCACCGAAAGGAACTGCAGTATAGTTAAACTTCTGAATACCAATGTCATGTATCGTATGCATTCCAATCAAAATGAGGTATTGAAACCTAAAAATCGTTAAGATGTCTCGTGGCATTAAAGACGTTACTGATACTCTACACTACACTGATTTTTACAAAAGATTTAGTTTTATTTCTTGATTTTTCTTGCTTCTTCCCATGGGCAATGTTCGTCCACCATGCAGTTGAAACGATGTCACATTGAAAACGTGATAATAGAACTTGAACCTAAGTTAAAATTCTTGTAGTGTGCTAGCTGAAAAGAAATATGGAGATGTGCATATTGTACCAAACTAAAAGGAAAAATTAAATAATCGTTAATATTGCAAAAGCTGTTAGTCCCTTTATTTTAAATTCTAAAGTGTTTTTGCTTTCTTGTGGGCTCTTAAGATAGAAGGAAAAGCTGGACTGGAATTATAATACCTATGTATATAGATCCAAGTTGTAAAATGTAGATCATTCCGTCACTAAACAAATTCGGAAAAGGATTTGACAACTCAGCAAAGAGTTATTTCCTTGCAGCAGTCATCACCTTAAATACCACCAAAGAAGCAAAACTGGTGGCAGAGTTCAAAGTGTGCTTTTTATATTACGAATTACGAGACAGGCTGCCAATATTTAAAAAAATATATTCTGGCAGTTTTAATAGCCCTGCTTAATATAAATGTCTTCGTGGTTTGATTGTAAAGAATGCCTTGGCACTGGATGCTAAACTAACGGCTACAATGTATGCTTTAAACTCTATATAACATGAGATGGAACTGCCTACTCGTGCTCATACATTAATCATAAAAACGATAATATTTTTAACAAAATAAAAAATGTATGCTTCCGTTGTAATTATTATTATCTATATCACAACACGCCATCTTCAAAAACTTGATAAAAAATCGTCCCGTGTATGGTTGGCAGACATAAGGCGATAACACGCCTTCTACTTACATTTCCCTCGATACTGTCGTCGGACATTATGTCAAAATTTCTTCGTCTCGTATCCACAATCAACATCCTCGAAAAGGTGGTCCTTTGAGATGAATGTGATTTTGTCCCCACTTCATACAGTTTTGAAAAAATCATACGGTTGTAGTTCTGAAAGGTTTTCAAATGTTCATATTTAATACTACAGCAATACTAGGTACACGATTGTCTTTTCTATCTCATGTGAGCTGAGTGGTGAGAGGCGGACGAAAATTTAAGTTTGTTTTTTGCAATGAAAAGTCATCGTATATAAATCATTTGTTTCAAGTACGTCATATGTAAATAGCTTGTCGCAAAACTATCATCACTAGATCATGACAAAATTAAGAAGATATCAGATTTATTTATAGATTTTTACTTCATTGACAAAGTGATAACGTACATTATAGTCCAAAAGAATACTGCTATGCGAGCTTTCGAACAAACCCGCATAAAGATGGAATTCGCTCTACTTAAAAGCATTAGCCTGTATAAAATATCTACAAACCAATAACGTTGAATACAAGAGACGAATACAAGTTGCGTTTTCATGAATTATTATATAGCGTTTGGGTTTTGACACATATCATAAATGCATGCTGTAACAAATTGTAGGCCTTGCCTTTTAACTCAACTTTTACCCTGGGCTCTATTTTTATCTAATCGTAGCAATTTCAGAAGTACTTAAGACTGATAGTTTTAGAAACTTGAGGATGTTTAAATTAAATAACAGAATCATAGTTCACTGCCCGCAAACATAGTGTCAACGTATTCACTGTGTGAGGAAAGATCTTTTAGATACAATCTGACGTGCTTGTTTCTCATGAGGAAGGGACTAATGTGAAATCAGAAAAACTCTAACCGACATGGTCCTTGAATGTCCAGCAAACATGTACATTATGTGGTAATCGAAACGAAAGATATTATTGCCAACAATGTCGCGACACTCGCGACTGCATTTCCGCTTGATAAATTATGTTCGTGTTATCGAGTCGACAGTGACATATTTAAGTTTATTGAGATCAAAGGATTTTTACAGGAAAAGGAATATATGGCATAACTATCGTGTTTCTAATTTATCGCAAAAATATTGAATAGGTAGTTAGTGAAACGGAGTCAAACCAGAAGGAGAATTGCATGATGTCACATCATTGATGTGCTATGCAGTATGATCAGTGGTCTGCTTCAATGCTCCCACTCCCACGCCTGATAACAGCAATATCAAAATCCAGTGGTGTTCTGGAACTGATGCCATGTGGCAAAACTTGTATCGATATTTTTCTTGTGCATAATATGCTGCTATAAAATCTAGGAATTCTCTATAAATCTTTCTTAAATCAACCCTCTCCTTCTTCAAATTTCGTATCTTAAAAAACTATCAGATACATATATACCGACTTATTTCAATGCTTTTTGCTTTTACAATTGCATATGCGAAAAAATGACATAAATACAAACTAATACACGTCTTTTCACAAGAAAAATATCAGAAAAAATGCCTACTAAACTGCTTAAAACTTATATTCCGTCAGATCATTTAGAGAGGGACAGTTTCTTTCGTGCCAAATACTGCCAATACGAGTAAAGTAGTATTGTGATGAGAGTGAATTGCAAATCACTTCACATTTTTAAAAATTCTGACAGATCATGCAAATGCAACAACAAAATGAACGAGTTATTGGGTATGTCATATGTATGTGCAAAAAGTGTTTACTTTTGCCTATTGTATTATTGTATAGTTCGTGTGCGAATAAATGACTGCTGCAAGGAAATCGTGAAACACACGAGTATGGTCAGGTTTATATCTCCGTATTAAAGTTTAAATTGCGTCTGCCATATAATAATGATATGCCTTTCAGACCGGTGATAATAGTCTATAATAATAAGTTGTTATCAGTGAGGAAGCGTTTTAATTTCTTTTACGTGGTAGGAAATTCTGTACATCCATTGTTTTGATGCTGGCAAATTTTCCTTTTGTCCGTTCACTCATTCGCACAAACATACACACGTAGGTATGCAATTAAATTAATCCAAAACACGGCAAAAAGAATTTGGAATGTTTTGCTGTACGACAACAACACGACGATTTCCATGTATTTTCGTAAGAAAAAATCATTTCATATTCGTAAACAAGATAACTAATTCCGGATCATTATTAGTGGTCGGTCACACTAAAGTTGGTGTTATGTGAGGAAAAACGGGGATCGTACACGTAAGCCTGTGATGATTATATAAATTAGGATACCTGTAAACAATGAGACTACGGTATATTGTAAATTAGGTGGGATAAGACACATGGCGCATAACTAGTGTGTGGGAGGCTTTAGCACACGGCATTTGAAGGAAAACTAGTTTTTTACAACTCACTGAATTTCAACAGCATATAAAGGGGCATATTATCACTATATCGGTTTTAAAATGAGCAGTTTAAGGAAAGGGTTTGGGAACTTGTGGCACGTTTTTTTGCAAATATGATGACATGACTTGGATTCATAGTTTAGATTACCATAATGAACATTTTACAGCTTGGTTTTCCTATCACATGCTTCAGTCATAAGTAGCGTCAATCAATATTCAGACATTTTTGCTGTATTCAATTGATATACGTACTGTACGCATACATCCAGTCAAAGCCGGTTTCTTAGATATGTTAATTGCTTTTGATATCCGTTGGCTAAAAGCTAGATGTTCTAAACTGGAAAACGTTTATGGATTTAGATGATGTGCTGTCTTTCTTTTATATCCGGATCGATTATCATTTTAGGAAAAATCATGAAGGCCATAACAGGTAATTCAGTGATACGACAGATGACTCAGTTTTCTAGAACAAGCTTAAGGAGCTGGTTGATCTTAACGGAAAGTATTTCAGATAATAAAGTTGGTGTTTTTTGCTCATTATTTACTACAACAGGAACACACCTATCGGAAATTTAGCATGTATAATGCAAAGAGTATATAATAATGATTACTACTACTATCACTATCACTATTTGTCCAAAGACTGGTCCAAGCCTCTGAATTTGTTTGCTTAGTAGCTTAGTGCTGACATATTTTTTGCTCTTACCGTAAACTTTGAAATTGGTAATTGCTTTGACTTAACTAACATTAAACCATGCAGCTCTTGAATTCTATGAATAACAATAATGTATTGTTGCTGCATTCTAAAAGCTGAGATTTATAAATTCGGTTGAATATTTAAATTCAATATATTTATACACTTTTACGCATAAGACATGGATCGTGAGAAGAAAAAAGCATGGAGATATTATAGACTTCTATATGGAGATTACGTAATTTTATTATAAAGAAAAGAACTCGCACAACCAGTTCTCTGTTAATCATTTTAAGATTTTAAAATATTGAGCTTTACGTAGGAAGGTGATAATTAAATATAAAATATATTTTTCTGTTTAAAAACTAAGTAATAAGAAGGTAAATTCTGATAAGATTCTGATATACTCTTCCGAGCATACATGTAATACCAGGTATATTGCTTGCTAACGGTTATATAAATATATGAAAATATTAATGAACGCATTGATTAATCTCAAAGCAAGAATATATTTACTGGGTTGCTGCGATATTTTTTGCGTTCAAATGAACCAAATATTATAGCACATTCCATTTGCCTTAACAAAAAATACATCCGTCAACAAAGTGGCAGATTTCGCAGCATCATTAGAATGTTTGTGCGACTTGACGTCTGTGTGATAGTGTGATTACGTCTTTGCGTTTTGTTAATGTAGGTACTACCTAGTTAATGATTGCAAGTAGATGCTTTCAAGTTGGAAGTAGGATTCCTCCACTAAAGTAAGCAAATAAGTTTTTGCCCTAGTCGACGTTTTAGGCAACAACCCCTAGAGCTGGTTCATCGTAATCATGGGCCCAGCAAAAAACTGAACGTACATGTGTTAGTGTTGGGAAATTTTCGTCCGTTAAATAAGTTCACATTCACATCCCACAGCAGGATTAATAATTAATATGTATAATAGCTGGTTCTAATCATTAAAGTGTTTTTGCTGCAATTTGTTTCGTGCTGTAAGTAAAATGAATATCACTTCATTTCATTAGAAGAAAGCACATAGACTTGATTAGCTCAACGATAAAATAAAGTTGACTTCTCATTAACGTCATCATTTTTTGTTGGTTTACATACATGGCCGCAATATTTCTGTCTAGCTCGGAAAAACCGTCATGTCGGCTTGAAGATTTTCTGAATTTTTTTCCCCCACCACGGCCCATGCCAGTTCCTTTCCCCACACAACCTAAGCACACGATTTCTCTAGTCATTTTAACAACGAGGGCTCGGATCATCGCTCTGATGCTACTGCATCTTAATTAACTTTAATTGCGTTTTGAATACAACATTACGTAGGAACTACGTTGGATTTGTATGTTAGCATAATATTGTTGTTTCTTGCAAGATGGATAATAACATGCGCATATTGTTTGTAAAATGGCAACCATTTTGTTTATCCAGAAACTTTTTTTTGCACAGATAGCAGGTGTGATTGGGGAATACACTCTGGAGCAAAAAGCAGACATCGGAGGAACGACTGTTAATGTCGTAAGAATCGTTTTGAAACTCCGTAAAACTTTTTGTGGAATTAAACAAAAAATCAACGGGATCATGTCATGTTCTAACTACAAAATAATAGAGGTATGCTCGATTTCGTGGGATATTTGTTAGATCACTTTGTTTGATTGTTTTCTGCTAATATTTTCAAAAGGGTCGATGGTGCCAAACTACCCACGTAAGCAAGTTTCTTATACACTTTTTTATAGCAACTTTTATGTTTTTTCTCAGAACGTATATCTCACCTTACCTGTCTGTAAAATTTCTGAAAATCCCTTATAAGAAGCAATAGATGTTGCGTAAGGAGGTAATGCTTTTTGATGGACTCGCTAAAAGAATGTCTAGGTCTCTAGACTCTCGAGAGTCCTAGTGCTGTCAGTGTCCTCACTCCACACTACCGAAAGCGGTTCCAATGCAAGCTTACGTTGATCATCAATGAGAGGGATTATTACATACATCAAAAATGATCACGCCATTCTTTGAGGGAGTCAAATTGTTGATTGCTTTGATCACATGCATACTTATTGATACTATAAGTTGCTTGTCAAAACACCCCCACTTTCAAGTGGAACGTGTGTTCTATCTAAATTTTAAAAGTACTTTGTTCTTGGAAGAAATTTATTGCGCTTTTATTTTCACATCAAGTAGCAAACTGTACAAAATTTAAATACGTATAATAAAATGATGCTTAATCAAAGAGTTTTTGAATGTTAGAGTAGTTGATTTTTTAAAAATTGACGAACAATCCAATTGCCCATTATTCAGTATAAAATCTATACTCTGGTACCAATCTCAATTTAAATTAAACATCCGCGGATTTTTGAGGTCTCGACTTGAACCGTACGAACACGTATTTGTTTATTTGGACTCCCAGTAATGTGCCTCGAAGTGTTGGGGCTGCAGAACCCTGTCCTCCTGAACAATAAATGCGCAATTTTTTCCTGTGATGATATGATGTACTTATGCTGTGCCTTTGCGTGGAGTTATAAGAAAAGGGAACCACGCGGGCAAAAAGGAAATTTAGAACAGCAGAAGCATGAAAATATGAAGCGGAAATGAATAGTTTATTCATTTGAATATTTTCTACATCATTGCATACCCATATCCCTCCCTGTAAAGTAAAACTTTGTGCTCTCTTGTAAGCCACAAAGAACAGACACGATAGTTCCAGTTAGTTCTGCTTACTTAGAAGCGTAAAAAATAATATGCTTTTCTTAGCAAAAGAAACGCCGCCGGATTTAAGGTGTTTATAGAAGTGTGTACAAAAAGTAAGAAAAATGCAACTTCTTGTGTATGGTCTTATATTGAATGCAACCTTTCCAAGCATTTTTTGCAGAGAATTTATGACGAAGGGCCAGTGTAGAGCCACAAATCAAAGTTTGTGAGACTCTGAGGAACTACCACACTCGTATGATAAAAGGGTAATGTTGTGTAAATTATGTCATCCCCTGAACGTTCTGAGCACTGTTTGCATTCCTTCCAGCAATAGTGATACTCCATGTAGGTCTTGAGGAAAAACATATACCTATAATACAATAGCATTTAGAAATAGCTTACATGTTCGTATAGAAATTCTAGATCTATTATTTGATCTTGAGAGATCTTCCCTTCCATCTACTGCATGCAGGAAGATACATAAGCTTACAAATTGCAATGGTGTACGGAAAACGGACAGATGATAAGAAGTAGGAAGATATAAAAGAAACGTGCATAAAACAGCGATGGGAACTTTTGCTGGTTTCATGCAAAGCGGGTTGCGTAATTCTTTTATAATATTATACATTATTGACGTATGTGAATGCACATATATTATGTGCATCTATACATTTGCTTCAGGTCACATAAACCAATTCAATTCGGAATAAAGACCTACTGAATATACTGGGTATGTGGTTTGTATGTATGCATCTTCTTCCGTTGGTGTCTGTCGTCCATTTATTCTGACTGAGTGCGTTGCAACTTGCAAACCAAACCAAAAAGAAACTACATTCAGGAAAGAAGAGCATCCTAAGTGAAGAAAACTTTTCACAAAACCTGGGAATGTTTTATCGTATGGTACTTTTAGGACTTCCCACTGGTAAACATTAAAAACAGACCATTCTAAAACGTCGTGTTTCTTTGGCCCTTTGAAATATTTTATGGGATTCTTTAAATCTCCTAAAACATATCCAGCAGCCATGAGGAATATGAGAGCAGCATATATATTTTTGCCACCTTATTTTTCAGTCACAAACACGAGAACACTCGACACTCCTTAGGGATAAATATCATCTAGCGCTAAAACAAAACCATAAGTAGCATTGCAGCCGTACCTTTCATACTTGTCATCAATTTTTTAGTGCTGACGGAAAGTTTGGAGGAAGAGCTTCATAGATTATTTGCAATATAAATATAATACAGGCTATCAGCATAGTGGCAGGGATAATAACTCCTTTGAAGCCACACCGTGTACACTCGACAACAACATCAGCGCCAGGCTTTTTCATCAATATTTGAAATATTTGAAGCTTGTATAAGTGCTTTGTAGATATTTCCTGGAAGTACCTCACACCCACAAACGAAGACTTTAAAGTTTCCTTTTACAGTTACATCAACCGATGCAGATGACCACCTGAGGTACATGAGCGGTAATGGACCTAAACTATCTGCATATTTCAAGGTTCATTTAAGTTGGAAGACAGAAGATTATTCAAGCTAGTTTAAGAATAACATTGAAGTTTCTTCCTTGTGTCTGTGGGTTACAGTACAGTACTCAAAAAGGAATACAGTTGATGATTCAAATAAGCATGAGTACGCTGTGGTATGTGGTATTATCAGAAAACATTCATATCAGCCCAAGTGCATTTTTCAGAACTGATATAACTGTAACTTGCAGCTTTCATAATCTGTTCTTGTCCGAGACGTTAAAACGATCCGATGTGTTTGCTTGTCTATTTAAATGTCTAAAATTTCAGCTAAAGTTAAAATGCATAAATGGTAAGAAGTTTGTTTACTACTACCGATGTTAATTTTGTAAGTCATTTGAACTAAACTTTTTTATTAGGCAAAATTCACTTCAATGTGAACCCTCAGCACAAATTATAATCTACCAGAATCCATTTCTTACTAAGACCGAACATCATTAACTATATCAAACTCAACCTACAAAATAAGCTAGTGGGTCCATCATTTTCATTCAATGCTTCGATTGGGACATTTACGGTATGCACATTACAGTCAGCATGGCCAACTCAACTCAAAATATTGAATCACAAGATTTGGTAGATGCTTCCTGCTACATTTTTCTTATGACTTCAGTTTCATGGAGTTTTACTTAATATACTTAATTGACTTAAACAAAAAACATGGGTTGTTTATGGTTAAAACTATTTTATTGTTTGCTGATCAAAAGTAGAAACAACCTACGCCAAGAATAATTTGGACTTATGCATAAATTGTATGTAAATCAAACCAAAGTACAAAAAATGGTCCAGACGATCTATGATGTAATATAAGCATATATATATATATATACGAGCTAGTTATGGGCTTTTTTCGGTTGTTCTATTATACCGAAATAATGTCAAAGCCAATCATAAAGACGCAGTAGTACTTCGAATCGTGATCCATTAAACCTGTTCTTAAGAACCTTTCCCTATGCTTAAAAGTAATCCTTTGCAGACATGGCAATTCTTACGGAGCATGTGAGCTACACTCCAATAAAAATCAGGGATCTGAAACCCCTTTTCAGAATATACAGGATTTTTTTATGTTTGACGAGGGATGACTGACATTTGTTGTTTTTCTACTCATCAGGAATTTGCCGTTATTGCAGGGCGGGATTCGCAATGGATTTTTTCGTGTGACCAACTGTGGGAATTTTTCTGCTAAAGGAAGATTTGGAAAGAAATTCCAGGTCCGGATATATATAGAGCTGAACGTATATAAACGTGTAGGTATAAATCCTTGAACCTGCACAAGAATTACAAAGTAGAATTGTTGAGCAGCATTTTTACTTTAACGACCGTGGAAAATGATTTTCCGCAGTAGCTGTTCCAGATCTATTTTTTGCTACTTTCAAACAATAAAAAATGGTTTTGCTGCTTGGAATAAAATTCCAATCATTAATGTACTTGCAATCCTAGAAAACAATAATTGATGCTTATTTATCTGCAAATTAAAAAAAAAGTATGTCTTGCCTTGCAACTACAACTTGTATTCTTGCATTGTTGCAGTTCTCTCGGGTTTTTTAGCTCAAACAAAGTACATAAAGCTATTTAAACCTAATGGACTACGGACAACGGATAGGCATGCACAATCACAATTCACAACTTATAAAGTTAATGATACCCAGTTACTGTATATTCCTGTATCTAAATGGTTTGCTCATGTAGTCCTTTGTAGTCAGAAAGTCAATCATTCTTACGATAATTCTCACACTACATAAATATAAAGACTATAATTAACTGGTCTGCTTCTTTTTAATTATAGATACCACGAGAATGCAATTTGTAATTTCTTGAACTACGGCAGGGCAAGCTGGAGTAATGAGTATATCTATATGGCGCATGGTGATTGACAAATTATATAAATATTTCCTCAAACCAAAGAATGGACCTCACCCTCCGTGGGGTATTAAATCGTTAGAAAATTCGTGATCTATCATGTATGGTTTACCCATACACATTAGACCACCATCAAACATCAGTAAGTTTAAGTTATAGTTGTGTAACTTTACAAGACAATGAGTTGGCTTTATGGCAGATGAATAGCAGTTGGTGGATTCATACAAAGACACAATCCAAAGAGAATGGGACATGACAATCATTTATAATCTTTGCATAATCTCTTTCAATGTTAATTTCTGGACAATGCCAATAATTCATTCTATTAAATAAAACAAAAACTTTTCATTCGATTATTGGACACCTTGACTTTGTACCTGAAATGCCAAGAAAACATGGCTAAGACATTGTGAAAATGTTATTTAAAGTTATAAATAAGCAGTTTAAAACCAAAAGTAAAGATGATTTGTAGCAGATTGCGCAAAAATTTACTTTTGATGCCACTTTTGCATTTTCCAAATCAATATATCTTTAAATCTTGAACTGAAATTCCTGTTTAAGTAAACTTTGAACTTTATGAACTCTTATCATTTGTGTCTAATAACATAACACGTGAATTATCTGATTGAGGAAATGCATTATACATTCAAAATTGCTTTTTATTACCCACAACGATGAGAATTTTTATTGTCAGCTTAATACCGAGAAAAGACACGACGACCATGAAATAAATTCTGTAAAGGAAACTTGTGTCTGAGGTGCCATGAATTAATGCTTTGGGTTGGGATTTTCCAACGCTTTGTTAGAGACAAATAGGTTTAAAAGTTACATACTTAAAAAAATCGGATTAATGGGTTACATTCGTGAAGTGGTGAAGAATATATTATGGCTAAACAACAATATATTTATGTAAAGGAAAGTTTTTTTGTCCAAGACTCGGCACATTCTCCAAATTTATATTATATGTGTATGCATAATTGTATCAAGTCCTAACTGCTCATTAAATAATGGTCTGCTCCATGTATATTAATGTAAGATCGCAACTTTACTATAAAATAGACATTTGCACCTGAAGAGTTGGTAATTTGACCATTGTAGAGTAGAACGAGAACATGTTTGTGTAATGCAAACAAGGATTTATCGTGCAAAAAATGTTCATTTTTCTGTTCATTTCTTTTGTCTACTTCAAATTTTGCAACTAAATTGTTTGGCTTAAGCGTTATTTGTGATGGGGAATGTGTAGGATGATGGTGCTTCAACAAAGTCTAGTTGGGGTAGGTTGAGTTGTACATAAAATAAATTGTATTATGAAAATCTGTCATAATAAAAGCAGATTGTTCTTAATGTTACTTTGTGTATTTATGCTAATTCCATAATATGCTGCTGTAACACAATGTTACACAAAGAAAATTCAGTTTGTGTAAGATTTCTTGCAAGTTCAGTTTTTACAAGGTGAGGATTGAAAGAAATAGGGATTTTCGTAATCAGTAGAACAATCATGATATCATATCTATTTCCTTTCCTAATAAAATGCTGCAGCTGTAGTTGAACTGTCATTGCGTTTACAGTGTTCATTTAGGTTGACTCCAGGCGTATTTCAAGCCGATTATCCTACCTGTATGTTGTAATGTAACTAAGATAAAACTCTATTTAGGGGACATAACCTCGTCCTGTTACTTCTCAAAAAGGTATACACCAGTTTAAACTAATCTAAGATTAATGGGTTTGAATGAAAGAAGAGCAAGTTTATGTTCAAGTTCATAGGTCGTAGTAGCTTACGTTTTTTATCATACTACTAGTCTTTCTTTTTCCTACGGAAAAGCAACTTTTTCTAATTAGGTGGCATTTGTATTAACTTGGAATTCCCAGGTTTTCGCGAGGTACTACCATAACCCTACTATTATATAACGCACGTGTATACAAGTGTACTTTCAAGTATTTACAAGGTTGAAGGTATGATTTTATTATAATGTATTTAGCATGCGGCATCCATAATTGTTAGTGTGTGACTTTTCAGAATTACATATTGCAGCTACTTCACACGCGAGCTCACGGCTTTTGAAAAAGCGTTCATTTGCATTAATAATTAAATTTTTTTAACATAAAGGATCACGCGGGGGTAAAAGCTTAGGCGTATTAAGGTCATATAATAGAGTCATTTTGATTGTACCAATTAACATTTAAAGTCCACCAAATTTTTAGTATGTACCCACCAATATAAAATATTATCTATGTATGCATGTTTTACCTAAGTTCTTAAATAGTCTCCTCCTCCTATATGTAATGCGCTCTTATACAAATGTCAAACGTGTTCACAACCGTATTTATGTATTTCAATATTTTCAATCAATAGGTCACACTTCAATTAACGATCTAACCTTTCCTAATTTCTTTACGCCCGGCGAATTGAAACCTCTCGGTTTACATATTTATGGTATCCAATTTTCTTGTATAAAAACGAATAGTTACATAAATGTAACATCCAAGCTTTGCTGTAGAGGGGAGCACATATATTAAGACCTTGTTGGAGTAAATGCCTAACCAAAATAGGCCCCCGCTTGAGACACCAATGCTTCTAAACGACAACGCACGCTTGACGTCTCAGCACCTATTCAGAAATATGCTGTCTTGTAAAAATTCAAACTAAACTAAACCTTAAACTTCGGAAAACTCGGCTGCCAGCAACAAAGTAAGCCGAACCAGAATTTTTAATTAATTCTACAAATGCTGCGCTGCACTTTTGCTGTTGGTTGTAAAATATTTTTATAAGCAGTAGATAAAATGAATTGTCAACATTTCAAAAATACGATATATATTGCTAGAACCCTGCTGTTAAATGATTAGCTACTGTTTGAAACTTCAAACCCCGAAGGTTAGAAGAGTATGTAAATACCTGGTATTGTCAAATACCTGGTATTGTCAAATACCAACACGCGTTAATAAGACGCTGAGTTGAGCGTACGTGACAATCTGTTAACACGATTCATTATG
>JAQIXW010001474.1:0-19211 GCA_034700685.1 Willowsia buskii | reverse complement strand
TCATTTCTTAACTTAAATTTTCAAAGATTGCTCTTTGCTCTTGTGTCCAATTTCGTAGAGGTTTATTCCATTTGACCCTTATACTTGTTTAAAAACGAAGCTCAAACTAAATCAGAAGTTCATCTACTAATTTTATTTCATTGCGCTTCAAAACAAAGATTTGTGTATTTGTGTGTCGTGACTGTGAACAAATGTCAACTTAACAGCAATTTATCTAAAAACAAATACTATAAAGTAAATAAGTACATAAAAAGAAACCCCCACACCCATGACTGCATTGGTTGGTATATCTGTTCTTCCCAAAAGCCAAAAATCACTCATTACTTTTCAAGTATCCATTTTTACCATCATCAATTTCAACACATTTTGTCCCCGCCGTGGAGTCGGACGCTACACAAACATTTCAAAAGTAAAAATGCTCATGTTCATCAGTTTTATTTTCTCTCGTAAAAATGCTTATTCCTGTACAGCCACCATCAATAAGTTAAACTTATTTTGAAGACAGAATACAAACTAGAAAAAGACCAACCACCACACAAGGACTTTGAAAAGGATATTATCATAGTTAAATGTAGAAGGTTTGTGTAAATGAAGGAGACCGCTTCTGCCTTCTGTCCTATTCTATGATGTGCTTAGCAATATCGAGATCTACACAGCTACATGCTGGGAAGTGCGAACCCTATGTGTAATAGGGTCTGCAGTTGAGCCAAAAATAATTCCAGAAGACCTCTTCAAAGATCTTTCCTCAACTCTACTCAGCCACACTCATTCACTCATCTATCTTCATCTCACGTTTTGGTGAACGGTGAAGCCCATACAGTGCAACAAGACCGTAACAGTAACCCATCTTGTTCCCGTATTTAAATGTAATGTTATTTTTTTTCATTTTGAATGCCAACAACTTCACTACTTCACTATACGAAAATCGTACATACATAAACTATGATGTATGTAGGTATACTCATTTCACACAAAGTTGCGGCATACGTAAGCTATTTTGATTACCCGAGAATACGAATCCAAGCCAACTTTTAAAGCTGTTACTAAACTATATAAATGTTACAATTCTCCTCCAACCTTAGATTTAATGCTTTCTTGTTAATGCAATGATGCAATCTGTGTTTCATATGTAGAACATACTATATAGCGTCGTCACTACATCAATATTGCATGTTATTGAGGAAATCCCCCTATATTTTTCAATCTATCTTGTTTCTCTCATTTTGGTGCATAGATTGAGAATATATATGCACTCGTGTGTTTTTGTTTGTAACAAAATGGTAATCATATGCGTTCTCATTAATGCCGGTCCTTATTTCACTTCTGTCAGTTTCAGTTCATTTAGGAAAATGCTTAGTCTGCTTTGACTTCACTTTCATGAAAATCTCTCCCTGGATCTGTTCATCAGATTTTGTTTCCTATGCAGCTACTACTGTATCTGTATGCAGGTTTTTTGCTGATAAACCATGAGTTTTTAAAAACAGCAACTACTGTACAGGAAAGGAACACGTAAAAAGATTGTGATCAATCGAGTTTTGTGATCTAATGTAACGGAACGGCAGAATAAAGTGAAACAATGATTTATCCTGAAAGAACTTGAATCGAAGGAAAATACTTCCCCATCATCATCACTCTCAGTGCGTGCGTACGAAACACGCAGTAGAAACCTCAGTTGGAACAAAGAAAGAGGAAAACGAGCTTTTAACCAAAATGGGATCATAAAGCATTTGAATTTTGGAAAAAACATTTCCTCGTGTAACAAGTGATTTGTTAGAATCTCTCTTTTTATTTCATACCAATTTCGTGAATACAGTTCAAAATGAGTGATTCATCAGAATCGGAGTGCTTCAGTGAGGCAAGTCCTGGGGTAATGTGCGAGCAGAATGAAAATGTAAGCGAGGACGGAAAATCTGCTACAGAAGGGAACGAGGAGGTAGGGCCTTCCAACAACAAATCATCTTGCAAACCTAGTCGTGGCCCACCACCTCCAGTTCCTTCCAAGCCTCCAAGGGTATACGCACTAGCAAAGGGAAGTCGATCTCATTCAGGGACTCCAACAAACAGTAGACCTGAAACTGAGGAGGATTCATCTGCAGAAAGTTACAAAAGTGTAGCCTCGAGTAAAAGTATTCCTTGTGTTGAAAGCAGCAAGTTGCCATTGCAAGAAAATGGAGACATCACTGTTTCATCAGAACAGCTAAAACAAGGACCATCAGAAAAGGAAAATAATTTTGCAGAAAACTCCTCCGAAGAAATTCACATTGTTCACAAGACATCTGAAATTCAGCATGAAAATGAAAGTGGTATCACAAAAGAGGGAAGCGACAGCACGTGCAAAATGAAAAATGTTGAGATTTACATAAGCGATGTGGACAATCCAGAATTGGAAAATGACGAAGGACGAGACGATATGATGATTGCAGACGACAACATGATCCCACTAATAATTAACGATATATTACCATTACGAAGTAGGAACAATTCGCCCAATGTGGCTAGTAAAAAGCAACAAGGAGTTACTGGGGGAAGTGCCAATCATAACATGATTGACGATGCAAACGACGATGAAACATGTATAACAGGTTGCTCTTGGGAAATGGACGATGACGACGATGGAACAGATTGTAGCAGCAGCTGTGGCATGGATCGCTCCCCTCTTAACGTGAACACTTGTAAATGCGATGATGATGACATTTGTGGAGCAGTAGACTCATCAAGTCCAACGACAAGGAGGAAAGCGACAGTTGGATGTAGCATGGTAGCAGCATCATCAAGCACTGCTGGCAGTCAACTAAAAGACCAGATCGTTGTGGTAAAGCTTGCAGCCAAAGTAGTTCAGTGCCCGTCGGCATCACCATCCTCGACCATGTCGGCGTCGCCGCGACCACCACCACCGCCACCACCAATCCCATCCTATCCCGATTCCTCCACAGCAACGGATTCCTCATCCTCTGCGGCGAATCTGCCAGAGAAAGAAATTGCACAGAGGATTCGTAACAACCAGCAGAGGAGCTATTATAATGATGACGATGATCCAGGAAAAGATGGAAACGAGCCAGGAGTTGAGGAGAGTTCCAACTCTGAACTCTACCAAAACATGGTTGTTGCACATGGACTAATGATAGAAAGGGAAATGGGAGCTGATAATGTAGAGGTTTTGGTACAAAAAGTTGTAAACCGACAGCATCATGTGGAAAGTAAAAACCGTCGTCAGTTTTCATTGCCTATTAGGCCATTGACAGAAGGCAGGGGTATAGATGACCTTTCAGAAGACGAGGAAGAGGACGAGGATAATGAGCATTGCTATCAAAATATTATCGTTAAAAAAGGAAAATTCTCAGTGGCCACTAAAAAGAGTAACACCAAGTCTAGTTGTGATCCTTCTGTGCAAAACGTGCCGTTTACAGGTCATTTGAGCTTTAATAGTGAGGGTAAAGGATTTTCAACGAGAATCATGGAATTGGAACAGCCTAGTTCGGAAACACCTGTCCCGGTTGTACACGCAGTGATTAATCTGCCTCCACGAAAGGTTAGTTTGATCAAGGAGAGGAGACGCTCCAGAATGGAGAACTTATCGTATCAAAGGGCTTCCAGAATCAATCAACTAATGTTGGCAGAATTCAAGGCAGGAAATGATCGCCCCAGCTCGGTTTCCCTGATGAGGGACGGAAAGGTGATGTCGGTAACGTCAAACAATTGTTCAGATTTGGGAAATGGTGATGGGACGGCTTCCGAGCCTGGTTCAATTATTGGTAAAGTGAAAATTGGCTTTGGTTTGAATAAGGCCAGAACAAGCTTGCAAAAGAGCAAGTCTGTTGTCACAAGCCATGTGGAGAAGGCAAGGAGAAAGGTGGGGTCCTGGTATCACAGAAGAGTGAAAACTCCGGTGGAGCAAATGGGGGCGGAGTTGGGAATGTCGAGGTCCAGCAGCAGACAAGCTGGAGAAGCTCGGGCAGATGCTGCATCAATTGATAGTATTATTGCTGCAAGTGAAGTCGGAAGTGGTGGTGGTGGTGGAGGAACGTCTATCGCACACACAAGGAGATCTTCAACTCCAGCAGAGTTCCTGGACGATGAGGACGATAATCATGGTCAACTTGGACATGAAACTGAGTCAGCATTGGATGGGCCTGTTTATGGCAATGTCGTTTATGGCAGGAAATGCCAGTCTGCAGACCTAGAATCCAGAGCTGATGACGTTTTCGAAAGGGAAGAGAGCGAAGATGATAGTAGCTTCAGAACCAAGGTAAGGCCATGTGAATACTTAGCAACTAATGATGTATTTTGAAATATTTATTTATTTTCATATGAAGAATGATTCAAACTATGATGCCAAGATAATAAGATAAGATTAGATGATATTAAGAATTTTAGAAGCAAAAAATATATTGATAACACGGTTTAAGACTTTTCAGACTAAAGTCTGGAGCTTTTGATGCAGTTTGAGAAAGGAAAAACTTTTTTTATACTAAAGGTTCGCATGAAAAGGTTGTTTCAGCCTTCCTATGCTAGTTGGACAAGGAAAATCTTTACTAAATCAATCAATTATAGTATTTACTCCAAGATGTGTAATATCACAGTTTTTTAGAAACTTTTTTTATTAAGCAGTTTGTCTTAAAACGAATGTCAGTTAACAATACATGCTTATTAGCTACATGCTAGCAAATAATGAGGCTTATTATGCAAAAAATATTTTGATGTTCGATACATAATATTGTGTATGTTATTATTGCTACTCTGCCATCTTTGCAATCATGCAATGCATTTTCACCTTAATTATCACTAGGAGAATCTTGTTATGCACTGCAGTCTCAATAGATCGACATCCTTGCTCTCTCGCATCAAGATTTAATAAACGCTTTAAAGCTCCTATTATTGCCTAATTTCCTTTACTATAATCATCCAATATAATTTATCCACTCATTTTTCTTTGTACTTTTATGTCATAAAATTATAATGGACAGCAGCATTAACGCTTGCTATATCAATACTCAATACATGCCACTATTTATTATACACGTTGATTATAAAAAATATGGTTGTATAGTATGCTATTATGATCGCATTAGACTATAATCAGTAATATCAGCGTCAAAAAGTCAACAATGCATGCATCGTACCCCAAGCAGTAGGTTAATAAGTAAGGAGTACAGAGTACATTTACCCTTCATTACCTTTTCGTTCTCCCTTGCCTCATTTACCTTTGTAATGACAAATATATTCAGAGACAGATGAAAAATCATGATTTCTGACTTTAACATCGATAAACGCATGTGTGTATGCACAAAAACAACAATCCTTTTCTGCGTAATATCCGTTCCACGAATATGTCTGTCTGACTTTGTATATGTCTACTATCATCATTCCTCATGCAAAAAAGCAAGCGATAAAAAACTTGCAAGTCAGCCACTATGTAAATGGTAAAAATGATATTTAGGAGAATAAAAAACGCAACAATAAGAATCGCTAGATGTACTGATGCGCATTGACAAATATGAGCGAGGTACCTTGTAATACTTTTATCATCTGCACAAATCTACAAACACAACATGTGCATCCCATGTACTTCAACAATAGACGGTTTACAATCCGACGACATACTCTCTTCGTGCGTATAAAACCATATCAATTTTATAGAAATGGTGAATGACTGAATAAAATGACGACTAATATGCGTCCGTGTTTCAGCGAAAACAAGACTGAATAATATGTACAGCTAGTGCTTCAGAGCACACCTGTGTTGAATTGCTTCTCTTATAAACATTTTCACTTTATATCACGCAGTGCAACAATATCATACGTATACCTAGAGATCTGTATAAATATTACGCATTTTCATTCCCACTACCAAGCAGATATAAAATTCAACAATGAAAAACTCTCCCTAGTCCCTACCGTCAGGTTACTGCTGTTGATTGTACGTGATTCCCCTTCTCTTGGCTAGCACACTGCAATAATCTTCACGCAATGGAAGATTTTCTAAAGGAGCAGGCTAATCGTGATTCTCGTCCTCGTTCTATTCACATAATCTTCTCTTGGTGTTTGATTGTAGAGAATAAAGAGGATTTGAGTTACTGTAACATGCCTGTAACAAAAATTCGAAATTCAACAATGTTTGAAGCTTTCATAAATAATGTGATAGTGAGACTGCTGCTCTTACAATATAAGTATGTTAGCATACCTTCACGTGTAAAATAAAATGTAAGACATATTCATGAATAAACTAGTAAACATGTAAGACTAGAATGCATTGTTGCTGATACTTTACCATACACATTTTTTGAGTTTTCATATTTCTATATTAAATAAAAAGCAATTTTTCATGTATTTGGTGATGCAGTGGTGTAGTGTCAGAAAGAGAGATATGCATTGCATTATTGTAATTTTTTATATTTTGGCACACATAAAGCTAAACGTGCATTCATGTACCTTACAAGTGGCGCCTAGCACATATTATCACTGCAATATATACGCGTTGCAATAAGATATGGTTTCATTTGGCTTTGCATTTTCGTTACAATGAGAAGATTATGTATTGTTATTGTTTTGTTACTGCTGCAGCTAAAGTTGTTTTATGGTGGTGTGGTGCCTATGTACCTGTACACATGAGATATTATTACATGCAAAAATGGGAAAAGGTAGTCAGTAGCTGTTGAGATTCATGACAAGACTAATGTGAGAATGTGATATTGGTGTTGCTACTTCTGATATCATTAATTTTGCATGGCCGTTTAGATTTCTTTCCTTGTGCAAAGAAAAAGCTAAAAAATCTACTCTAAAGAAGTAGTTTTTGTTTTGAGTGAAGGACTGACATTATTATTATTATTGTTGTATTGTCGTTATATAGTTTAAAGTGAACTACAACTGCACCACTAAAAACCAAGGAATCTGGTTTTTCAAAGTGTATGTCTGTTCAACGTACGATGCACATATAATTTTTATTGTTGCCACTTTTCTACTCGTTCGATTCCTCAATATCAAGGAAAAGCATCAATTTTTGGATACTCTTCTTATTGCATTTTGCGAGTGAACGCTCATGCGATATAGTTTTATCTATCGTGTAATTCTTATCGTTATAATTTCTTATTGAATCGTCTTCAGCTTTTCCTTCTTCAACTACTATCATTTGTAATATTGGGATTTTACTGTGTAGTATAATCGTAAAGAGCAAAATCTCGAATTGCATATTATTGCATCTCTCTATACACCTATACCTACTACCCACCTATACTTAAACACACGAGTGTTCGTTTACATACAACCAAACAAATAATTTGGTCGGATGATTATCCTAGTGAAAAATTCCTTACATGTGGATAAAATAGGAGAAGCACATACTCATCATAATTGTCGTGTTCATAATATGTGCATGTGGTAGTGTAATGATGGTGAAGTGTGTAGAAATGAAACTTCAAAACTGCAAACTGTAACGTACACAAAAAATGTCATTTGCATGAAATTTCGTCTTTTATTCTTCCCCTTATCTGCAACAATATTACAACAAAAAAGATAGTCTACACGCAATGGTAAAAGTATGTAGATTGTGCATATTTCCAAGTTGAATAAGTGTATACACGCTGCAGTTCATTTCCAAACTTTAAAAATAGTCATTGTTTGTGGGATGGGGAACGGTTGACAAGCACTAGGAACAAGAAAGGATGATGTGACAAAGAGAAAAGGATTGTTTGGTACAGTTTGTTTCGTGCGATTTTTTTGTGGACACGGATGGCGAACCGGATAAATTATGTGGAATAACAATGAGCTGCATGATTTTTAGCGAGGAGAAACCATCAGTTTATTTTCAGTAAAAAGTGTGCACTGCTTGTTTTCCCTTTAAATAGTGCTACCATTTTAAAATCACCTAACTCATCAAAAAATTAACGAAAATATTAAGTAACTTTAATACTTGGTGGAAAGAAAACATCATAAAATCTTGTGAACGTTACTAGTATTTATTACAAAAGCCTTTGAACTTGCGTCTCTTTGTTATTTCCCTTCTTCGTAAAATACAGAAAGGCGTCTCGACTGATTCTTGATGTTTTTACTCCCACGTTACAATACTTAATCGTGTTGAAGAAATCCCATGAAATTGACTTGTGTGTTCGTGTGTGAACCTCCGAAGGAACATGATATATATCTTACCTACACAGCATATGGTTTTAAGCAGTTGTTTGGTAGTGTATTATTGTGTGTTGACTGCTTACTTAAACCCTGCATATGAACATCTTGGTCAAAAATGAAAACCTTCTCATGGTAATCATCCCAATCCCATAAGAAAAATCATTTTTGAAGCTGTTCGCGTTCTCATTCTTCATTGCCAATTATTATGCGTAGTATACCACCCACTTCTGATATCTCAAATCTTATTTGAGATGAAATGTAAAACGTTTTCAAAAAAGAAAAACCTCCCCAATTCCCGTTATAATATATTTTTTGAAGTTGAATAAAATGGATTTATATGTATACATTATAAGTACATATAATGTTAATGTTACTCAAATTGCTTCATTCCGATTTCGTTTCGGTTAGATTCTTTGGTGAGTTTTGCGTATGAATCCACCTAATTACATGTAAACCAAATAATCTAGCCACAACAATAATGAAAAGTAACAGAACTTTTTTTTGTGCGTTGGAGTTTGATGACTTTTTCGGACCAGAGTTGAATGCAAAATCGTTTGATTTTGTGCTCGGTTTCACACGGCTGAAGTGTTAAGTTCAAGCTTTGATGTTAAATTTACTTCAATAATAAAATTATTGCTTTCACCACAACTTTTATGAGGAAATGAGGATTACGGATCTACGGTTATCATTGAAACACGTCCAGATTAAAACTTTTTAAAAAAGCAGCTTACTTTTGACAAAGGTGTATCTGACATAACAAAACAAGAAAGCACACTGATTGATGAGTTTGCATATGTTTTATTTAGATAAGGGTGTCATGTTACCGTTGACCGCTCAAAGCTCACCACCTAACCGGGGGTTTTTCTTGCATTCACAAAAAAGCGTAATCTTTTGTATTTTGCGTGGTTGTCATCTATTCGGAGCATGTAAAGCAGAAGCTGAAACAGGTAGTTACAAGTTCTAGACAGTAGATCACGATCACATTTGTCAACGCATCATGATGATTCGTACTTGCAATTTGCATGCATAGACCTGCATTTTGTCAACTTGTAATTATCTGTTTATCAAGTCACGAGGATACAGTATTTGTCACATAGATTCTAAAAAGAGAACGATAGAATGACATGTAGAAAAATTGTAACTGTGAATATATGAAATATTCGAGGACAAAAGGCCCTCCGACGGTAGGGTAACCTATATACCCAAAAAGGATTTATTGACTGCAAATAATCTGGCAGATATAACTGCAATAATTGTATGCAATTTCAAAATTTTAAGACCATCTTAAAACCCATCTATTACACTGCTCAACGGAAGTAAGATAAGCACTTAATTCTTACATGGCATATATTGTGCCTGGCTTTATGCCAAAAACTATAACTTCATTTTGGCTTGAGTCACTATACTCGCTGATATTGTCAAGTCATTAAAAAACAGGGATTTGTACAACCAAGCGGATGACTTTGTTCTGTATCCGATATTCTCACCTTTTGCTTTGACCCAACCTGAATCACAGATCTCCATGAAAATAGGAATGGTCTTTTTGTTCCTCTCTTATGACCCATGTCACCCATGCCTTCAATTCGAACTACAGAAGAATTCTTTATGTTTCTTCGAATTATTACCTACTAAACACAAATGATAGGTGTAACATGTAATAATAACATCAAATAAGTAAACAGCTCTCACACCATTGCATAAAAACCGTTATATTCGATACCGTAGTAGGCTTCGATGAATGCGTCAGAGGACCTAATATGACGGCAAGTAAAGACAGACTATGTAAGGTCAGGAATAAAGTCAACACATTTAAAATAGGTAAATCCTATTTATCCTATCAAGTATCACCTTTCATTATCGTCAACAGCAGCCCACACACTTGAGAAAGATGTGCGAGAAATATTTAAAAGTCATAAGAAAAAATTACAAAAGACTTTTCAAAAGTTCATTTGGGCAGATGATAACGATGTGTAAGTACTAAAAAAGCACAATAAACTAAAATGGAAGTGCATAACCTGATATTATGGTGTTGGTGAAAGATGCTTGACTTGGCTATGATGACACAAGAATCCTTAAAAAGGAAAAATCTGCAAAGATACAATGATCCCTTTTTATACATTTTTACGTATGCTCTTTGTTGGCAGTAGAATGATGAGTGAAGATATTAGATGATGGTCGAGTAGTGTGTGTCGTGGTCGGGGTCTTTGCCATGCTAAATTTCAATTATTTTAATTTTCGTCCTCATTACTTAAAGGACTTGACTCAGGTTCATCGTCAACGATTTTCACAAGAAATTATAGAGAGAGTCGCCGACACATTTTAGTTTAGGAATTTCGCTTGCTTTTAACCTGAAGAATGTTTTCTCAAAAACACGCAATTTGGAAAATGACACTAGGATGAGTACTCACATTAGTGAAATAAGTTGATAACAATTCAGATACCATTTTACATCGTCATCGTCCAAAGCTCCTATATGGCTCTAACAATTTTTGAATTTTGAATGCTTGCTCATATTATACATTAAAACTAAGCAATTTTGAGCTTAATGAACTTGTTTAAATATCATAAAATGAAACACACCTAAAATCTAGGCAAAAAATGTACTTGCAATAAAGTCTAAACAAAAGTAAAATCAGTCACCAGTGGATTTTATTGTGATTTCGTGTTGACTTTGGTTTAGCGTATTTACCATCAAATCATATAGGAATGACCATGCGTTTCGTGCTGTGCTTTGTTAGGTCGTGAACAATAAAGCGGTTGACATTAAATGAGAAAATTTAAGTTTAATCCAAAAATAACTACAATTGCCAACAATTAAATGGCGCAGTTTCGTGTACACGGTCGTCAGATTCAAAGGGTAAAACTATGAAACAAAACATTTTGAAGTATAAACATACATATAAAGTTGAATATTTACACTGTAGGTTTTGATATGCTGATCGTTGATCATGACCATTTGAGTTGAACATTTGCAGGTCTACATGACGTGTTTTTGTTAGCCGGTTAAATAAATAAACTTTTTACAGCTTTGTTTGTAGAGATAGTTAGCAGCTAAGCAAACAGTTGAGTTGAGAACTGGGGCTCAAAAATGATATACAAACCTAGTTCTTTGCAAAAAACACATTTTTATAGTAGGCATGAAAGAATAATATAGTTGATAGTGCAGTAGATGAAGTGTACGTAGGTACTTTTACATTAGCCCATCCCGGTTTGTCCCTCTATTGGCCTTAACTCTTGACGGACTGGTTGTGTCATTGTTGTCGCTATTTTATGACTTCTTGAAAGTGGACAATTGTAGGAATGAATTTTTGTTTATTCTGTCATTTTATCGTGTTGACTGATTGTCATCTATCGCCTCTCATCCTACGCGATGAAAGATACAATTAGGATATTGAAATCCATGTTGTATAAAATGGATGTGCTTGAATGAATGGTGATGAGTTGTTATATAGTCCACAGTACTTTCAAATTTCATTTTGAAAAGTACGCTGTTGGATGATCAAACTTGGGTATTGGTTGTACAAAGCATTTTATAGGAAAAATTCGGCCTGATTGTAAATTTCCTCTTCCTGTTTAATTTATTATCTAGTGGTTATGCATAATATCTGATAAATCAGTCCGAGAGGAATAGGTCCATTTTATGATTTAATAGTGCACTACCAACAGTGGTCATGCTGTCTGCCTCTGTGATCCGTATCCTCATTTCGTCGTTACGTCTGTGTGTGGTAAATTGCAGACTTGGGAGAATTGTACAACATATAAGGCAACTGAAGAATGAGTTGTGAATGAGCAATATGTATCATAATAATCATAACTTGATAATGAGAATGAAACAGTACTAAAAATTCCTTGTTTGTTGTGTTTTGTGTAGTTTACAGGAATAGGCCAACTCTAACAAACATACTTAAATCCGATAAACTGTCATTAAAATATGAACTCCAGAGTAATCTGCACAATTTTGCTGATAATTTGGCTTGATTTTCAGTGAATTCCTTTAAAATCACACACTCACTACTAGTGAATATGCTGTCATTGTAGTGGTTCTGAAAATCCATCATAATCGTTTTTCTTGTCTGTCTTTTTCTGGAAACTTTGTCATTGTATATCCATAAGAAGACACAAGGATAGACTTGACGTTATCCTCAGGATTACAAAGTCCCACTTAAGTGGGAGGTTGATAAGTGATTAAAAGTGAAAACAAAATTGCTTCGATCATCATGTCACGAGAAAGGAAAGTTACGTTAAGGAGAATAAAATCAACACAGGTAAACTAAAAATTAACTACATAATAATCTGTAAAAAACATCTTATATACGACATATTATGCTTGTAAATTCAATTCTGGTGAACCAAAATTAACCGCAGATTTCTTCACAAGTCAGTTAAATTTAGTAGTAATTAATTACAAAACTACAACGTGACTACCACACGTAAAAACACAAGTTCTTTATAAATAAATTTCTTTGCCTTTCAAATTTGCTCTATGCGTTAATGCTAACGATAGATGTTTTGCTTTGCACTCTTGACTCTGCAGCCAGTTCATTATAATATGATGTTTCCTTGATTTAAGAAAAAGATTGAAAAGTCTTAATAGAAAAATAAAGATGCACATAAGTTGTAAGTAAAGAGTACACTAATTATATATCATGATTTTTTCGGAACATGCATTCTATGCACAAAAACAGCCGAGTAATTACTAGTTACGAAAATCTCTAGTCACGCTGAGGTTCTTGTATATTTGCAGTTACTGAAAGAAGACGGTTGTTTCCCTTTATACATTAGCAAGTACATTGCGAATGAGAGATGATGATTATGTTACGGCCACGGCGTGTTTGTTTCTGTTTGTTTGTAGTTTGTGCTTCCTCACTTCCTCCTTTGTTTTGAGTTTGGTTTAGAAAACTTTACAAACAAACTTTTGTAAGAAAATCTTACATTTTCCGCCTTCGTGTATTTCTCAAGAGAAAAAATTTTAAACAGAGAAAACTGTATATCTATTTAAGGAGTATTTAAGAACCTTTTACTCTATAAGTAAATATCTTTTGAATTTATTTTTTTTTGCATTTGGTAGAAATGATGGCTTGTAATTCACATAAAAACGAACACTAAGCTGCAGCCCACATATAATAAGGATAATGAAGTAATGAAGTTACCTATGTTCTTGTCATTTAAGGTAGCTGTATACTGTATAAGCAATTGAATGAAATACAATAAATATCAGCTATGTAAAGCATAATTATCAATTACATATTTTAATATAGCATCTTACTCAAATCAAAGAAAAGATTTTCTTTGCTAGTTCTCTGAAGCGGGGTTTTATTATGTACTCCCTTTCTATCTAAAAATCTTTCGGAGAAAGATCGTTAGCAAGTTTGTGTAACTAATTTTTCATTTCATTTTTCATTTCATTCAATTTTTTTGTATGCTGAATATCAGATAGAGCCTGCTAATATCCTTTCATGGAGGTCTTTTTATACCAAAACTAGATTTGAGAGTTTAGTGCTGGCTCATGCTGAGAAATAAAAATTGACGATGGTGGCAGTTTTTATAATACATTCATCGTTCATCGTAGTGTTAAAAGAAATTGGTGCTGTTATATTCTCTTTATTACAAGCATGGATTTCGTCGGTCAGCCAGCATGTAATCCGATACTACATTATTTTTTATACTGTAAAGAGCTGAAGATAAAATAATTGTGAGAGGAAGCGATGCTGCATATTAATCAATAAAATATTTAGATAGACATTTCTTGGCACTAACACCACCACAATGTTGGTCACCAACTTACCATCTTCGAAAAACATCGTTTACAAGTGTTTATAAAAGCTATAGCCAGCATCTTCACCGTCGTTATTATAGTCTAGCTTGAGGCACTTTGTGAATGAAAAAAGCATTATTTCATGAAAAGAGCACACCTTGGCTTGACTCTGGCTTTCTAAGTGTGTGGTGTGTGACCAGGTATACGCACACACACAAGAACATCTTCAAAAAAGTGGGCTACATATTAATCTAAAATACTCACTTTATTTCCCTCTGGCACGTATTTTTGTCCCACACATGGATATGAATATTTAGGAAGTTAATTTGAATATAATACATAGCTAAAGCTTTCAAATTTTAGAATCGTTTGCTGCCACCAACTACAGCGTCACACTTTTATAAAAAAATGAATGCTTTGTCTGTATACATGAATAGGAGAAAATGCAAGCTATCATGATGATTGCGTTGTTTGTTGGACCATGGCTGAAACAGCGTCATGGCCATGATGATGATTAGGATCACGACCTTTGATAATGGTAACGTCCACGTTCTTTAAAAACGGTAGTATTCTTCTGCTTCTGCCATCTTTTTCTCTAGTGGCAGTGCAGGTGAGGCAACAGGCAACAACCATCAAGCTCATTTACTCATTTCCCAATCTTTCCTGTTTTTAATCTTTACTGCATAACAGTTTGTTTTTCACGTACATCCCATTAAAATGTGCAACAATGCCTACATTTACTAGTAGAAGTTGTTTTGTCTATGAAACGGTGATTGGTTTCATATCTTAAGGGCAACCTTGATCTTAAGAAATAATATTGGGAAAATCTTAGAAAGACCTTGACTTTATAGGTATTGTGAATTTCAAACGGTTGTTCTACTCAAGATAATGTGATATGCAAATATCAGTGTTTTTAATGTTAAAAAGTTAGATTACAATCGATCACGAGGAACCAAAAAAATAACGGTAGCTATTCTTCTAGTACTTGACCTGTAAAAGTCACTCATCACTTCTTTCTGTGTGAATAGTGAGCATGCGTTTATCATTGTTTAACTTGGCAGACTTGATTGATTACAATGTGTTCAACAATACTTAAGAACAGTGCGTTTCGCAAGAAAAAATATATATGTAACAATCACAAAATAGTTTAAGAAAACAAACAAAAAATCTGCCTAATCATGTGTGATATTACCAGAAACAGATTTCTCGAGTGCTTTCCGAAATCAAAGTCTACTCACCAGCAAAATCACCAAGAAAATGGGGTTACGCCTCAGACTCCACAATTGTTGGTAAATTGGTTTTTGCTTAACTCTACGTAATATGAATATCATATGCACCTATCTGTTGCGATCAAGCTACCATCGTGTGTAACTTTGTATTGAAATGAAATTATTTGCATAAAAAGTTACATATGCATACTTAAAATACTAGAATATCAAAATACCTAAAGTTTAAGGGTTTAGCATCTTCATGTGCTTTGTGAGCTGTTTTGGTGCATTGTTCTTCTGGGAATCACAAGTCACAAACACTAAACAAACCAGTTGCATTTTATTGATGAATTTCATATAATATTGTTGTAGGCTACCAGAAGTATACAATATCATGAAAAGCATGACTAGTGCCTACCTATAAAAAGATGATTTCTCGATTCCGATGGATATCTAAATATTTAATAATCGTATTGTCATTATTTTGCTATCAAGGAAATCAAAGTTATACTTATGCACGACCATTACGCATACATTAGATATTACATTAATAGAGTACATTTGCAACATTAAAGAGTAAAAAGAGACTTATACGAGGCTCAAATGCGTATCCTATTCCTTTACTTCTACTGTATCATATAGTTTCATCATAGTTTTTAAAAGTTTAAAATTGGGTTTAAAAAGAATATTTTTATGATAAATGGAAACTTTACTGACATCCCCACAAAACCTTCAAACGTACACGCTATAATATCTCTTCAAAATTATACTATAAAATTATGTTGTGTAACCCGGTATTATGCTACTACCAACCCACTAGGCAACTCACCAGAACAATTTGTCTGTAGAAAACCTGCCTTAGCCTTGCTTTTTCCTGTCCGTGAGTTGAGGATTAAGGTTGGTATAAGGTAGTAAATACCAGTCATACAATTAACCGTAGTAGCAGCCAGCGTGTAAGCATTTCAATTCAAGCGTTTGCTATTGCTGTCATCAGTCATTTTAACTTCATATCTTGATACTTGTCTTGTCTACATACATCGCATCTATCATTATTGCTCTACCTTGCCTACTTTTGTCGAGCTACTTTCAGTCCGACTGTATGTCTCGTCAAAGTAGTTTTTTCCTATTAAAATAATTACTGAATAACCTGCTCTACCTTTGTGATTTTTGTTGATTTATGTGGCGGATTTCATACGATTCACTCGGAGATTATTAAAATTTCGTTTTCCGATCTCGTATCAACGTCGTAATCATCGTTTTTATGAAGATGATTGAGCGCAAAGATTTATTTTGATGACACCATTTTGTGCAAAAAGGCACTTCAATCTTGTAGTCTTGCAGTGTTTTATGGGGAAATGAGGGTTGCCAACTTTGAGCATAACAATTTGGGTGGTAAAATATGAGAAGATGACGTGTTAACACACTTGTCTAAAATTATAACAGTAAAATTAGAACAGCATGTTGAGCAAATATAGTGCAAAAATGTAAAAACGGATCCAGTTGTCGTGAAATTAGATTTTGGGGCGAGAATTCATGCTGACAACAACTCTTGTCATTGCAGAATGCATATTATGCGCAAAGAAAAGCATTTCTAAAATCTTGGCTTTTCGTTGAATTAGTCATGTTAAAAAATAACACAATGCTTGAGCCTTTATTTTGATAACTAGAACTAGAATTGTGATAGGAATGGATCGAAAGTGGAGAAAAACAGTGGGTTGTAGTCTACGTATAAATGCTTCGATCATCGCACACCAATAACCTATAATATGGATTTATAATATTAAATGATTGATTGAAAACTAAATTCGAAGAAAAAATACAAGGAACAAGCAGTAAACACTACACACATGTATGCATTCTTAAGCTATGCAGAAAACTAGATATTTCATTGCTATTGCCATTAACACAGATGCACGAGCTGAAAGTAATATGGATTAGGAAACCGTTGAAAGCTTGAGTATTATTGTATTAAAGGCTTACATTTTAGTTTGGGCTTGGTCCTATTTTTCGATTTCGTATCACTTAATTGTGACTGACGACGACAGTGACGATGAGCTTGTGATTTACAAATAATTGGCGAGAACATTTGAGAGGACTGAGGAGGAGACGAAGCTTTACAAGTTGTCAAGTTGTGCTTAGTGGTATAGTGATTGGTAATTGGGTATTAGCTATTTTCTTAGTTCTGCTTTTTTATATATTTTCCTTTTTACTTTTGGGCGTGTAATGAATACGGTAGGTAACACAAGGAGCTGCATATGTATACGATAAAAATTCCAATCAAGGTTATTATTTGGTATAGTACAAAGGGTAAATTTATGAGAATTATATGTCTGTCTGCAACTAGTAGTGCAGCGGCTGCATGCGACCGATAATATGCGAATATGTATGTATGTATATACATTATAATAAGACACGATGCATTTTTTCCATTTTCTTACAGCCTTGCAGTTTTGAACTTGAAGATGTGCTTTTGGCTCTTCGTGTTTTCAATGAAAACTCTGCTAGGTTTACGGATATATTTTTATTTGAATAGGATAATTTAAAGTACCTATATCATTAACGAAACGACACTGAAAAAGAATCAATACATACAATCAATATAGAATATATGTAAATTATATTTATCATAGTAGTCATCCTGAGAAATATTGAAAATCTTTAGTTTGCCCAAAAGAGTGGAATGAATGGATGGATGTTCCTGGAAGCCTTGATCTAAGAATTGACCATTTAACGAACCTTAGGGTACTTTGGTTTTCGATTACAAGGAACGATAATATAACATTGTTTAATCAATGCACTTGACGCTACCCTTTTGTTACTTCATTTTTGTCTTTTTTCTCTAAAAGGATGCCCAAGATAAGTGGACGCTCTAAACAGTCGTAAAAGTTTAGTCGACCTCCCCTCTATTTAGCATTGAATCACCATCGTGTATCTATTTATTTTGCTTTAGTTGCTATTAAAAGTAATACGTACTATAAAGTACAATGTTCAGTGTACATCCAACTTCATTTATCATTGGCGAAATTTTCAGGTGCTTAAAAAATCGTTACATGTACCGTAACAGTGTAAGAACAAAAAATAAAACTGAATCAACGCACAATCCTAATATCCTTATTCATTGTACCTTCATTATTGGTTTTTGTGCCTCCAAATACTACATGAATGCATGCGATTTTCCTACTTATTATCATTAAGATAGTTATCTGGAAAAGCAAAGACCTCGTTTGAGGTCCTTTTATTATTAAAAACTTGTTCGTTTTGTATCAGCTAGAACTAAACCTCTGGGGGTTTTCTCTGGGGGCAATAATAGTAATAATAAGGGAAATGCATTAAAAGAATGATTCTGGTAAACGCTGGAAATGTGTCCTTATGATATATATGTGAAGTAGCAAATTATTTGATAAATAAATACGATCGAATTATTGCATTTTGTCTATTTTGGCAATGGGTTTATTATGTGTTGGTAGTGGACAAATGAATTGTGAATACACACATTATGTCGAACGGTATATAGCTGTCAATTATAGAATGGTTCCATTATACGAAGTGTATTATATCTATAAAAATTATAGATTGGCAAAATATATATTTGAAGTAAGTAATGTTTAAGAAAAGTGGTGGGATTTTTTAAATATATTTTGATCAATGATAATTTTTTTCTCATTATTACAGGGCCAGAATGAATTTGAGGAACTCCGGCGAGTTGTCAAACAGGGTGGGGACTTTTGCAAAGATTTGGCAGCCGTGCTTCAAGAAAGGTATGTTTTTTTGTTCTGCTCTTTAAAATACCAATGCTATCTTTTCAACGAAGTTGCACAAAAAGAGATTGTACACTTCATCTGCTGTTCGCTTTAATGAAAGTTACGCGTGATAGCCACCAAATTAGATCTGTATCATTGAATTTATCATGGATTTATTTTGTTTTTGTACTATTTATGGTTATCAATCGATCAATTTAGTTGGCTCATATTTTGTACATGATTATGAAATCTCATCCGTTTCGAGAAATTTTTATGATAGTACTAACTTTTAACGGTTGCTTTTTCAACACTTGTTCTTAAGCTGATGAATTTATGATCGAAATAAAGCACTTTGAATTTCAGCTTTTTTGATTATTTTCAATAAGC